>ML813251.1:0-23030 GCA_009831015.1 Picea engelmannii
ATCCATTTTATTAGGATGGTTTACCAACACTATATCAAATTATAACATATTTTATCAAAATAAGATATAGAAATATAACCAAATTATTATATTGATTAATGATTATTGTGCATATACAAAATGAAATAAATAAAAAAATGAAAATTGTAAAAATAATTTATAAGATAAACCATTTTTTTTTTAATAATTTAATATAAAATAAATAAATTTACAATCATAAAATCATAAAATATAACACAATCCATTATCTCATATATATAAAATAATCAAGAGTCTTTGTATTAATGATAAGGAGAAAATATACAAAAAAAAAACATTTATTGTTGGCTTGCCCACTTTGGAAACGACTAACATCAAAACATAATATTGTTATTCAACCTCTGTTTGATATATCTAAGGCCTATAACTCATAAACTAAAGTAGGAGTAGCTCCTAGTTCCTGTATGAGAACTTCTATCCTTATTTAATCTATTAAGAAGAGGTGGTAAACCCAAGCCTTGTTGCTAATTTAACAAAAAACACAAAAGGAACAACATAGAACTTAGCTAATGTTTCGACCTGTTGCCGCTCGGACTTGGGGATGAGTATAGTCCAAATTGGACAAATCCATGCTGGCCAGCTTGTTAGCAATCAAATTCAGCTTGTGGTCGACCAACTTGATATGGAGTTGCACGTCATCGAGTTGTAGGAGGACCTCTTGGCGAGCTTCATGGTGGTCCAGCAGAACTCTTCCCATTAGAGTTTTCAAGTGCCAATAGATGTCCATAGTTTTCATGTACTGCAAGGAATGACCACAGATAGAACTAGTGTCAGGAAACCATGAGCTGATAGTTTCCTTCACCTCGTCATCCGAGATGAGCTTCTGTAGAACCCAGACATCTTCCTTGGCCATATCCATTTTCGACTGAATTTATGGAGGGGTGGCTGAGCGATAGGTATCTGTAGAATTCTCAACCGCATCCACCAGTCGAAAGCCCAATCGGGTTATGGGTCCGGGAGAGGTTCCCCCCCGACCACCATGAGAAGAGCTACCCTGAGCTATGTAAAAGGAGGTGGAGAACCAGAGCCCAGGATGCATAAGTGAGAAAGGCGAGAAAGTTCCCACTGCAGAGTGCAACATGGAAGCTGCGGAGGAACAATAGAGACAAACATCAATAGAAAAACAATAATGCAACTAGAAGGGGATGCATATAACATAGATGTCTAGTGCCAAGGCCCATAAATGGAGAATGCTCTCATGATTTACATAGATATGGGTCGTATCAGCCATCAAAATCCTTTGCTTCACCACCTTTCCAAACTGCATGCAAAGGACAATAGACTCAAGCTAGTGAGGAGTAGGCAGAGTCATGACGTCAATGCGAGGGCGGGGATACTCGAGTGCGAGGTGTCCATAGATCTAGAGGCCGGGTGGGTGGGGGAGTTGGGGGTCCACCGACACTTGGATTGGTTCGTAACACCCAATATCGGGAGTTGATCTCTAATATATTTCAAAATACACATAAATTAAATTAAAGTTCTTTTTGAAAAATGAAAAATGTAACTCTTTCAAAAAGATAAAAAAATAAAATTTTAAAAGCAATGAAATACATTATCTCTATCATATCTCAACATGAACTTAAATAAAAATTATACTGAAATTATTTTTTTAGATGAAAATGTAAGTGTTGCAAGAAAAATATAATATCCCTAATAAAGTCTAATGTTACCAACATGTCTCAAAATGCACTTAAACTAAACTCATTTTTTTTTTTTAAATCAAGACTTGTGTTATTAAGAAAATATTGTTTACATAAAATACATATTTAACCTCAAACTGTTGAAATCATGAGTCTAAATGCCTGACTGGTTAGTGAAATGTCAACCTTTTACATTAAAAGAAAACATATAATTTGTAAAGTAGTTCAAAACTGATTTAACTTTGCAGCTGAGGATGGAAGTCTAGATAAACATTTCTAATATTTAAGATTTAGAATTGCTAAATTATCATTCAACTACAATGATATGTGCAATACTTCTACTAAGTTTAAATGAGGGGAAGACATAATTCCCTAAACATGAATTTTATTGCAAGGTAAAATCATGAAGATGGGTAACACTTTTGCTTATTTTATGAGAAAAAGAATTGTATTTTCACAAGTTCTTCAACTTCCTACATACACAAATATTTTTTTTTATTTAGAATTTCACTTTACAGTAAAAACAAAACTTATGAAGAATTTTGTTAGCTTTCCAATGATTATTTTTCAATTTTTTTTGTTAAGATTTGATATGTCAATTTGACAATTGTTTAACAATATGTTCCTTAAACATGAAAGTAATGATAATGAGTTATGTTTTCCCACACCAATGTATATATTATTAAACTTATGTTTTTAATAAACGAAATATGTTGCAACAATCTACAAAGACTCTATTTTATTATAACTATAATTTTGAATCTAACAGATGAATATTATAAGGTTGAAGTCATTTAAAAAAATAAATCAATTTAAATTTGTTTTAAAATTGATTTATGAAATATATGAAATTAATTTAAATTTATCTTAAATTAAGATCTATTTAGCATTTATAAAGATTAAATATTTAGAATATAAGTTTTTTTATCATTTAATTTTATAATTTTATGTATTAATTTATTCATATTAAATAATAAAAAAATTATACCTTAAGAAATTTCATCCAACTTAATGTTTAATAAATCTTAAGAAATTTCATCGAACTTAATGTTCCATAGATTTGAGTTTAAAATGAATTTACATTGATTACTATTATTATATGAATACTTAATTAATTGTTGGGTTAGACAAGTTAAAGTTTTTTATTTTAATAATTTTGTATTAAAATATTAAATCATACAAATAATTTGGTTTTTCTAATAATTTTAAAAAGTTTAACAAAATCATATATTAATATTAGAAACCAATTTAAAAAAAATATTAAATAGAAATGTTATTTTACAAACTGACTTAAATACAAAATGTAACCTCAAAAACATATGAATTACATGAAAAACTTGTTGATGATCTAGAAGGCCATCTACATATCCATGAAGAAGGAAGAGTTTGAAGGTTTTGATGTGTCTCTACTTAACATTTGGTAGAGGGCTGTCTATCATTTAAATTGGGAGATTAATAAAAGGGGATAAGTGGCTAATAAAATTATCAATTGTTTTTGGTGTGACTTCATGCCATCCATTTAGGTTGTACATGATAATTTTGGTTTCAATTTCTAGTTATTGTTGAATGAATTTCTAATTATTGTGTTGATTTATAAAAAAATGGTATGTTCTATAATAATCATATAGAATTTAACATGACTTTATTTCATTTTTCATATCATGAAATTTTTTCCTAAAAAGAAATTCCTAAGAAAAATATTTCTTAAAATAACATGAAGAAATTTCCTCAAAGAAAATTTCTTAAGAAAAATATTTCTTAAAATATATTTCCTCGAAAAGGAAATTCCTAAGAAAGATGTTTGTTAGATTACCATGAAGAAATTTCCTGAAAAATTCCTAAGAAATATGTTTGTTGTGATATGGATGGTATTTCAAAGTGTTGACTTGGCATCGTCCTCAGCAACAAGAGAATACATTGTACAAATAGAATGTTTGAAGGTCATTCCGTGTAATGTTGCGTGACCACGACGTTTTCCCAATTTAGATCATTACGTTTACTATTGCTTTTAATTTCTTCACAAATCTGCGGCGGAGAGAGCGTGGGAATAAAGAGGTAGAGCAGGAATCGTGGAATAAATTCGAACCTTCAACTTCGACGAAAGAAAAAGGAAAGCGGCCTTCCAATTTTCAAATAGTCTTATGACTACATAAAAAATAGTATTTTGGTGAACAACTAAATCTTCTCGTGAGGTTTGTAATGAGGAGGCTTCTCAAATAAATTTATAAAAAAACATGGAGTTCAGATATAATTATTATAATTTAAAAATAAAAAATTTGTAATGGGAAGGCTTCTCAAATAAATTTATAAAAGTTAAGGAGAGTTAACATATAATTATTATAATTAAAAAATTAAAAATAATAATGTAATTTGTTTTATTGAGCGGGTGCCTTAAAAATCAATTCAGTGTTCAATGGTTCTTTGGATTTATCATTTTTTTCTTAATTCATATTTTAAATTAGATTAATACACCTCAAATTCAACTATATTAAACTTTAATGTGGTAACAAAAAAAAATACATTTTATTTAATCCTGCATTCACATCACTATTCAATTTAAGATAATATTTAGTACAATGATCTACCATGAATAGTGCCTAAAATGGAATGCAGTGCATGATATTTTAAGTTACAAATTTCACAATGTCTCTCTGCCATAATATTTTAAGGATAAGTGGTTACCAATTTCACAATCTGACTTCGAGAAAAACAGTCAACTTCAGAATGTCTCACTATGTTGTGATCACAGTTCACTTAATCGTGATGGAAGCATGAGATACTGGTCAAATACACATCATATAATATATTTTAATTTTTTTTCAAATGATATATACAAATTTGAAATACAAATCAAACTTTGATTTTAATGACTATGCTAATAAATGTCCTTTTATTGAAATTGATAGTTTAATCATGCTTTTAATTACAAATTTCAATCTGATAACCAATTATTAAAGATACTAATATATACAACCTTCAAAGTAATGATTCCTTTAACAAAAAGTGATGATAATATCACATTAAATTTGTTAAATAAATGAAAGTATCACACTAAATTTGTTAAATCACAGGAAATTAGCACTTACCAGTCTTTCCGTTCACAAAACACATTGAGCAATATCATGCCATAAACGTGATTAAATGTACAACCCGAATTCCATTGAGGAATTGTGTTGCAATGTAGCAACATTTCTTTTAAATATCTTCTTTTCCAAGTATCGAAGTTGACATTCAACATAATTATATTATAAATTGAGAAAATAAAGTGTTTTTCACCTTTATTTTGATTTCTGTAAAGTGCAATTGGACAAACCAACCAGAGATCTCATTTTATCTTCGAAGTACTTATTTCTTCAAGTTTATTAAAGTCAGCGCATATTTCACATTTACAAATTTTATGGATTTATGTTCATGAGATTTTGGATTTCAATATAAATTTAAATATGGAATCTATCTCAACCAAATCAAAAAATGTATGAAATCTATCTCAACCCAACCAAAAAATAAATTATGTGATGCAAATTAATTAATATGAAATCTATCTCAACTAAACCAAAAAATTACAGTGATGCAAATTAATTAATATGAAATCTATCTCAACTAAACCAAAAAATTGTGTGCTGCAAATTAATTAATTAATGTATGAGCAAAACTATACATTAATGGCAAAGTTTGAAGATAATTTTTGAGTTTGGAGATAAAATGATAAAGTTTAAAGATAATTTTGTCCATTATTAAGTACTGTCTATCTGATTTTAATATGTCCGTCTTATTTTAATATATGAAAATCAAATAATCACTACCACAACCAATTCCAATGTTTAATGTGTTTGTCTTATTTTAATATATAAAAATCAAATAATCACTACCACAACCAATTCCAATGCCATATGGAAAAATTGATTTCCACCTTGAGCAGAGTTCAATGCTTTTACTCCGCTCACAGGATGAGCGCTGATTGGAATTGTTAGAGGAATTTGAGCTGCACATCATAATATGTCATAAATATTAAGATGTCATAAATTTGACTTTTAAGTTTGATAAGTTTTTTTTAATATTTAAAAAATTTAATATTAATTTTTTTTTTTTTCCAATATAATGCAACCTGTGATAGTTTGGGGTATAAACGTGATTAAATGTACAACCCCAATTCGGCAAGGACTGTGTTTGCAAAGTAGCTTTCATTATGTTCATGTTCGGTCTTTGAGCGGCATTATCAAACTCGCTAATTCCATACAGTGACTGTTTAAATTTACAAGGGTTGAACCAGTGACTGTTTAAATTTACAAGGGTTGAATCAGTGACTAAATGAAAACTAAACCCTACATTAATTCCATGATCCTAATACAACTGACATTATAGATTTACATTTACAGGTAGAAGACCATGACTTATGCTATTTCAATGTTCCACAACACAGATACAGCTGATACGAGCCGTGAAGAATGATATAAATATGGTGCATGGGTTTTTTGATATGTCATGTGATATGTTGCAATTATTACACAGAAATAGTCAAACTACTCTCCGAAGCATTTCCTGGTAGCACTCCAGCGATCGTAGTCTCTCCATTTCCCATTTATGATGGAACTTGGTGATGAATTCCTCAGCTAATTTATCAACATCCCCAGCCCCAAATTGATCGGTGTTGCTTCTCACATTAATTTGTCCTGGGAGATTACTAACGCTAACAACGGTCTGTTTATTTACATCTCTAGTTTCTTCTGTTCTCTGTATTGCTGATTGACCAACTTTAATTAGTTCTGCTTTTACTGAAGAAGAAGACGACATCGAGGCCGACATTGGAGAACGGAATTGCCTTTCAGATCGCAAATTTCTTTTTCAACGCAGAAGAGATTGATAACGTCAAACGATGGTGGTGCTCACGAAAATTTTATTGAAGTCAGATGAATGAACGCTCTACCTGAGAGATTATATGTGTGTAATGGAATGGAATTAAATGGATTTCCAATCATTTTAAAAAGTTTAAGAAAATTGTTTAGGTGTGGGTGCCATCTCTGAGTTAGATACTCTTGGGTTATGGATTTTTAGTCAACTTAAATTATGTGGTTTATTAGCCAATGATTAAAAATGTTTAATGTTTCAAAATGTTAACTTGGCATCATCTTTAAAATGTAATCTTAAATGACAATGAAAATTTTCTTCTACTTGTTCACAAATCTGCTGCTGAAATTGGATGAAATTCACATGGTCCATCTTCAAATTGATTGAAGATAAAATTCGATTCTTGAACTTCGACGAAAAATAAAAGGAAAGCGGCATGAGCTTCTACGAAAAGAGAAGAAAAGCGGGATGCCTAAGAAAAGGTGAGTTCCAATTTTGAAATAATCTTATCACAACATCACAAATAGTATTTTGTTGAACAACTAAATCTCCTCGTGAGATTTGTAATGGGAGTCTCCTCAAAACAATTTAGAAAAAAATAAAGGGTTTTAGATATAATTATTATTTAAAAATTAAAAATAATAATGTAAATTCATAAAAACATTTGTATTATTATTAAAACAATAAGTATTAAGTTTTATGATATCTTTAATTAAGATAAAATATATAAATAATGATGGCTTCTTAAGATAAAGATTGATATTTTTTCTGGTTTAAAAAAGAGATTCAAAAGGTGGATTTATATGTTAAAATTTTGTGTTTAAAAAAAGAGATTCAAACCGTGGATTTATATGTTATTAAATATTTAAGACTTGGTTTAATAGTGGATTTATAAGTTATTAAATAAAAAAGTTGATCTTAAAGAGAAAACAAAATTTTATTAATGTAAAATAAGTAAATAATAAATATGATCATTATTTCTTTATGAAAAATGAAAATGTGACTTTTACAAAAAGATAAAAAATATATATAATTTAAAAAAAATGCAATACATTATCTCTAACATATCTCAACATGAACTGAAATTCCTTTTTAATGAAAATGTGACTTTTGAGAAAAGATAAATCTCTAATAAAATCTAATGTTCACAACATGTTTCAAGATGGTTTGGATTTGAATATAAGATAAAAATGACACCCTATCTCAAGGAAACCAAATAAATTATGTGATAAAAATTAATTTAATTAATGTATGAGCAAAATTATATATTCTACAAAATAATATAATTTGTATCATAAATATTTATATATGATATAAAGTGAACCATAGTTTTTGTTGATTAGGTTGAGAACATATTTTTGTGTTTTGTTGGAAACATGTCAATTAATTTCTTCAAGTGGTCACATGTAGATGCACATGCACATGTACATGCTTGTAATCTATTTATGTATTGTTCGTGTAACTATGTGATCTATTCATGATCAGTCTCTGTAAATGAGTGATAGATGTTATATATGTGAGCATACCCATAAAGGTGGAGGACAATGAGAGTACATTGTGTGAGGAGAGGATGGTTGTATGCCTATGAAGGTTATTGTAATTCTCCCTTGAATAAAAAGAAGACCAATAATCATTACCTGTGATTTTTTCCCAATTTAAGTTTCCACATAAATCACTGTGTCAAGTGTATGATTGATATGCTTGATTTTATGCCTGTCTAATCTTACTTAGTTTATGCTTTGTTATAAATGTTATGTTTTGGTTCCGCTGCAAAACATAGTTTGTATTTCTTTAACTTTACAGATTTCTAAAGAAAATCTATAACCGCGAGCATGACTTGGAAGTCTTATGAAGCCTTCCATAAAGGCAAAGTTTTATTGAGCAATATTGATTTAGTGTTCAATGTTTCTCTCGTGTTATCAATTTCTTCTTCCATTCATACTTTGAATTATATCAATACATTTCATTTAATCCCACATCAATAATCAGTTTAGGTTAATATTTACTGCATTGCTCCACCATGGAATATTACAATTATATCCATGTGATTAATTTCATGTCAAAAATAAATGTAAAATGAAATGCAGTGCATGATATTTTAAGTTATCAATTTTACAATGTGTATCTGCCTTGTCAATTAACATTATAACAGTGCATTTAATATTTGAAGGATAACTCATAACGAATTTCACAATCTAACTCCGAGAAAAGTAGTCAACTTCACAATGTCTCTCTCTGTCGTGATCACAATTGAGTTAATCGTGATGGAAGCATGCCATCCCATCCATGTCAAATACAAATCATACTCTCAGTTCTTTTTATTGATTCCTTTGACAAAACGTGATGGACAATAGTGTGCAGTAAATGAGAGTATCACAGTAAATTTGTCATTTAACACTTACAAAGAAGTCTTTCCTTATGACAAAACAAATTGGGCAATATTATACTTTGAAGCTGACAGTCAACGTGATATTAATTATATCATATTGGAAGATTAAAGTGTTTTTTACCCTGAAATAATAGTTTTATTTTGATTTCCGTAAAGTGTAATTAGACAGACCAACCAGAGATCATTTTTGAAGTCCTTATTTCTTGAAGTTTATTAAATTCAGCGCATATTTCACTTTTACAAATTTTAATAACAAAATGCCACATCATCTGCTCTCTCTGTCATGATGTTCATGTTCGGTCTTTAAGCGGCAYTATCAAACGTATTTTATGCTAATTCCATAAATTCAAAAAGAAACTCACATCGTTGCATTCAAAAACTCTATGTCAAACATGAACATGACTCCTCACTTCTCTCTTTATTTTTAAACGAGGTCACACACCAAAGGAAAAATCCGCATAGTTGTAAATATGATAATTATATAAAGAAATCCAACCTGCGAACTTTACAGAAATAATTAACAATGTGATATGGCACCGTGGAAAACCAAGATGTTGATGTTCATAAAGATGAAGAAAAGAGCGTGAGAAATTTACAAGGGTTGAACCAGTGACTAAATCAAAACTAAACCTTACATTAATTCCATGAACCTAATACGTCCGACATTATAGATTTCAATTTACAGGTAGAAGACCATGACTTCATGCTATCTCAATGTTCCACAACACAGATGGAGCTGATATGGGCCGTGAAGAATGATATAAATATGTTGCAAGGTCTTTTTCCCAGAAAATATGGCATGTAATGTGTCGTAATTATCACACAGAAATAATCAAACTCCTCTCCGAAGCATTTCCTGGTAGCGCTGCAACGATCGTAGTCGCTCCATTACGCATTTCTGATGTAACTTGGCGATGAATTCTTCTGCTAATTTATCAACATCCCCATCCCCAAATTGATCGGTGTTTTTTCTCAAATTATCTGCGCCGCTAGTTTGTCCTGCGAGATTACCAACGTTGACAGCCGCCTTATTATTTACATCTCTAGTTCCTTCTGTTCTCTGTACTGCTGATTGACCGACTGTAATTAGTTCTGCTTTCACTGAAGAAGAAGACGGCATGGAGGCCGACATTGAAGAACGGAATTGCCTTCCAGTTCGCAAATTCTAACGCAGAAGAGATGAATGACGTCAAAACGAATAAT
This sequence comes from Picea engelmannii, assembly GCA_009831015.1. Classification (NCBI taxonomy): domain Eukaryota; kingdom Viridiplantae; phylum Streptophyta; class Pinopsida; order Pinales; family Pinaceae; genus Picea; species Picea engelmannii. Next base: position 10,117 of record ML813251.1, read on the forward strand.
ATAAATATGTTGCATCCAGGTTTTTAACCCCGAAAATATGGCATGTGATATGTCGCAATTATTACACAAAATAATCAAACTCCTCTCCGAAGCATTTCCTGGTAGCGCTCCAGCGATCGGAGTCTCTCCATTTCCCATTTCTCATGGATCTTGGCAATGAATTCTTCCGCTAATTTATCAACATGCCCATCACCAGATTGATCGGTGTTTCTTGTCACATTATCTGSGCTACTAATTTGTCTTGCGAGATTACCAACGCTAAYARSGGTCTGTTTATTTASATCTCTAGTTTCTTCTGTTCTCTGTACTGCTGATTGACCAACTGTAATTAGTTCTGCTTTCACTGAAGAAGACGACATCGAGGCCGACATTGAAGAACGGAATTGCCTTTCAGATCTTTTAACTCGAAGAGATTGATATCGTCAAACGACGGTGGTGCTCACGAAAGTTTAGCAGATGAATGAATGAATGTTCAGATGAGCTAACGCTCTGCCTGTCATAGATTATATGTGTGTCCAGGAATGAACTTTCAATGGCAACGAACAATATAAATAGATAGAGATTGTCGGTGAAATTATGTGTTTACTGGGTCAAATGACAGCTTCTACGTAATGCACTGGCTTACAATTGCCCATTCTTTCATATTATATATTTGATATGAATAGTTTTTCAAAGTGTTGACTGGGCATCATCCAATACATTTTCCGTGCAGACTAAGTTTGTAATCTTGATTCTTGCAGAAGAAGTTTGTAATCTTGATATAGTATTCTTGGAAAGTGCTGCCTGCTTAAAACTGGTTCCCAATTGCTTCGTCAACTCTGCGGCGGAGGGAGGGGGAATAAACACGTAAATAATGAATTGTAAATGACTAGCACAGCTACATAATGAACGCAGAAAGGTATATTTTATTTGAAAACAATTTTTTTTTTTGGGCTTATTTCATTTACAAACAAATCATTTACACATAAACAGTAATTATCATATTAAGGTTACAAACAAACTCTAATTTTAGCAGAAATCCTAATTAGAGTTTTAATATGAAATAGTATGTTGATATAGTTTCACTTTCTAGTAAAATTTACACTTATTACAACTACATACAACATAAACATATACAATAACTTTTCGAACGCTTGAGTTTACATAACTTCGTAGATGCGGGTCCAGATGTATTGCAATGCAACTGTAAATATCCATTGTTGGCAAGCTAACACAGCAAGCCAAAGAAAAACCCAATAGAAAATAATTTCATAGCTGTAAATATCCATTGTTGGCAAGCTAACACAGCAAGCCAAAGAAAAACCCAATAGAAAATAATTTCATAGCGTTTTCATGATTCATGATGAATGAATGAAAATTACCTCTTTCAAGACTGCAACTACCATTCAACAGACGGCAACTCTTCCAAGATATAAATCTGTCTTCCATATATCAAAAGAGGTGATGCCTACAACACTCTGATATAAACCTGTCTTCCATATATAAAAAGAGGTGATGCCTACAACACTCGAGTTAGAGTTTCCATACGCGCGCGGAACCCACCTACTCCTTGATAATTGAAACGTTGAGGGGATCCTGAAATTTCTTATCCACTTGGGCACACGCACCGACCCACTAACAGTAATTCTTATTGTTATTCATATTAAAAATGCGTGGATACCTGGTAAAAAGCGCCCTGTAAAAAAACGAAATCACAACAAAACATGTAAATTTAAATACAGTAAAAAGTAAAAATGGCACAACTGTAAATCTAACACTGTAAAATGAGAAAATGTTAGGTAATTATAAGGAAAGGTGGTAGAAATGTAAATTTAATATAATAAAATGAGAATAAGTTAATAGTGAAGTAAATTTGTAATTTTAAGTAAGTTTGTTAATTATTTAAATGTGGAAATTAGATGATCAAACATATTAAGTAAATGTTAAAAAGTAAACAGGTTGGCCTTTAAAAAAATGCTAGAAAGATCTAAACATGAGATCTCATTCATTGATTTGGAAGGACAACTAAGAATATACTAGCATCTTTAATTAATAACCATACGATTGGAATTTATAATTAAAAGATTATTAAATATGCCCATTATCAATAAATGTAAATCTTTGGACATAATTATTTCAAAACATCAACTCACATTAACTAGTGAAAGTTGAACAGTGTTGAGAAAATTCATAGAAACCCTTTTAATATTATGTTTTTTTTTTTTTTTTTTTTTAAGTATTCTTAGACTATTTTAGACTATTTTGACATAGCTAAGCCTTTGTTTATGTATATTATTCGGGTATAATTGTGGACCCAAGCATCGTCCTTTGTGTTAGTGTTAACTAAAGTTAGGACCCAAGCATCGTCCTGAGAAAGATGTTTGTTGTGATATGGATGGTATTTCAAAGTGATGATTGGCATCATCCTCGTGAACAAGAGAATACATTCTACTACAAATAGAATGTTTGAAGGTCATTCCGTGTAATGGTGAGTGACCACGACGTTTTCCCAATTTCGATCATTACGTTTACTCTTGCTTTCTATCTTCACAAATCTGTGGCGGAGGAAGCCGGGGAATAAATAGGTAGAGCAGGAATCGTGGAATGACACAAATTGGAACCTTCAACTTAGACGAAAAAAAAGGGAAGCGGCATGCATAAGAAAAGGTGAGTTCCAATTTTCAAATAGTCTTGTGACTACATCAAAATTAGTATTTTGCTGAACAACTAAATCTCCCCGTGAGGTTTGTAATGGCGAGGCTTCTCAAATAAAATTATAAAAAAATAAAAGAGTTATATAATTAATATAATTTAAAAATTAAAAATAATAATGTAATTTGTTTTATAATATTAATAAATATATTAGTATATTTTTTAAAACAAAAATAAGATGGGTTTCACAAATTCAAACTTAGAGGTTGGTTGTCACCTTAAAAATAGATTATTAATATTTATGATATCTTTAATTAAGATAAATATATAAATAACAATTGCTTTTTAAGATAAATATTAATATTTTATCTAGTTTAAAAATAAAAAAATAAAAAAATAAATTTTTATAATAAATTATTAAATATTCAATATTTAATCTAAACTTTAATAATAGAAAAAATTATCTTAAATAAAAAAATGAAAAACTATTAATATAAAATCAACTTAATAATCATGGACACAGAAATTATCTCTTTATGACTTGGTAAAAATACAAGAAAGTTATACCAATAAAATCATAACAAGAAAATAAGTTTTTATCAATATAATATTCATTTTATTAGGATGGTTTACCAACACTATATCAAATTATAACATATTTTATCAAAATAAGATATAGAAATATAACCAAATTATCATATTGATTAATGATTATTGTGCACATACAAAATGAAATAAATAAAAAAAATAAAATTGTAAAAATAATTTATATGATAAATCATTATTTTTTTTTTATAATTTAATATAAAATAAATAAATTTATAATCATAAAATCATAAAATATAATACAATCCATTATCTCATATATATAAAATAATTGAGAGTCTTTGTATTAATGATAAGGAGAAAATATATATAAAAAACTTTTACCATTGGTTTGCACATTTTGGAAACCAGACTAACATCAAAACATAACATTGTCATTCAACATTTGTTTGATATATCTAAGCCCTATAACTCATAAATTAAAGTAGGAATAAATCCTAGTTCTTGTATGAGAACTTCTATCCTTATTTAATCTATTAAGAAGAGGTGGTAAACCCAAGCCTTGTTGATAATTTAACAAAAATCCTACTGCCGCAGGGACTTGGGGATGAGTATAGTCCAAATTGGACAGATCCATGTCGACCAGCTTATTAGCAATCAGATTCAGCTTGTGGTCGACCAACTTGATATGGAGTTGCATGTCATCGAGTTGTAGGAGGACCTCTTGGCGAGCTTCATGGTGGTCCAACAGAATTCTGCCCATTAGAGTTTTCAAGTGCCAATGGATATCCACAGTTTTCGGGTACTGCAAGGATTGGCCACAGATAGAACTAGTGTCAAGAAACCATGAGCTGATAGTCCCCTTCACCTTGTCGTCTGAGATGAGCTTCTGTAGAACCCGAACATCTTCCTTGGCCATATCCATTTTCGACTGAATTTATGGAGGGGTGGCTGAGCGATAGGTATCCAAAGAATTCTCAACCGCATCCACCAGTCGAAAGCCCGACCGGCTTATGGGTCGACGAGAGGTTCCCTCTCGGCCACCACGAGAAGAGCTGCCCTGAGCCATGTAAAAGGAGGTGGAGAACCAGAGCCCAGGATGCAAAAGTGAGAAAGGCTAGAAAGTGTTAGCCTATGGCTTATCTTTACCAATCACTAAGTCTAAATTGTCACCTATATTTGTATTATTCATTTAGGATATTAGTAATATATCCTCAAGTGATGACTAATGATTTAGTTAAGATTGCCTAGCCTAGTTATCATGCATGATTTTAGGATCTAGAGCAAATCTCTGTATGAGGTGGCATCACCCATTGTACTATAAATATGTAACATTGGAGTGAATACAATTAAGAGTTGGCTAATATGCATTTTCCGCCATGTTGTTCTTGTCTATATTTTATCAATTGGTATAGCTCCTTTGGTCTTAAGGGCCTCATAAGTGCTGCATGGCAGTGATCCATGAAAGGTGAATTATGAGTTGCAATTATGGTGCCTATATGCTTATGAAGAAAATGAAGCCAAGCCACTTTGAAGAAGGCGCTTGCTCTGTTCTTAATATTTGTTGTGTCATCTTGGAAGTGAAGGTTAGATTCAACATTTCCATTTCATTTTATTTTTTAAACTAACAGAAATGGATCTGCAACTTGATGTTGCTCGCTTCAGATTTAGAGGTTGCATGCACTTGATAATTAGAACACGATCTAGCATTTGAAAAACTGGTGCAATCTGGAATTTTCGTTTTGCAATTGTTGTGATCTGGTGTGATCCCAATGATTGTCTGCAAGTGCGCAATCAAGTTTTGCAGAGGAGACTGCTCCAGGCATGGATAGGCATAATCCCAACACCATCTATCCGATCTGTTCTCAATTGAGAGATTTGGTGTTCAACCGATGATCGGGTGTGGCCAGCCAGAAATCGAAGAAATCAACCAGGCAATCAACCAGACAAACGACTGTATGGATTGAGAGCTTCCATAATTCATGGGCGTGTTTTCTGTGGATATTATTGTGGCCATGATCTACCTTTCTCAGATAATATCATATCATACCCTAACGTGGCCTGTTTTCTTAGCTATCTTGTGGGATTAATCATAAAGGGTGTCTGCCATAAGAAGCTTGTAATATTCAACACAAACTTCTCAAAGACAAGGTCATTCCTGATATCACAACGGGTAAGAATTTGCTTATGAATTTACGTGTTTGGGTTGAGTCTGCAAAATTTTCCTGTCTATTATCCAACAATGAAGAAAGAGCGATTTTCCAGATGGAGTGATGTGTATGTGAATTATCATGGTGGAAAATTGTTGTGAAACCCATGGCCATATAATGTTTTCAATTCATTATGTTGATTGTGTAAGAGATTCACGCCACATTTCTGAGTTGACTCTGCAAGGGTCACTGGCTCTTCCTTAACACCAGCTACAACAACTCCAGGAATGTCATTTCTGTTTTGAAAGTTTATTTTTTTTAAATCCATTTTCTTTAATGACGAGACTGTAATAGAAGACACGACAACAACCAAGTGTTCTAATCGAAATTGTGAATCGGGATCAAGTGTTCTAATCGAAATTGTGAATCGGGATCTGCAAAGAATTTCTTTGTTGGGCGCAAATGTTGGAGAATTTTCAGGGTTAATTGACAATCTAAATACCAACGCATCATTTTCCACTGATACAACTAGTTTCGAGCTTCTGAATAAATTATTGCAAGTGGAGATTAAGTTTACATAGAAATCAAGGAACTTGCGTACACATCAAATCTGCTTAGCGGCCCATCTGTCGAGCTCTCAATTCAACACAGAAGGTTCAGAGTTAAAAAATGGTATATTTAATTATTTTCTAAACATCTCCCACAAGATCTGCTCCACGGATTTTCTCAAAATCAAAATCCGCTTGAAATGCGTTGACGGTTCATTGGATTTGTCAAATGTGAGTTTAAGTGGTTTGTTTTAAAACTCATAGGTATTTAATTTTCTTTCATATGAAATTAGAGATGATAGGCATATAAAACAAATCTCACGAATCTAGAAAAATCCCTTTTCACTTTTAAACTGAAAAACATAGAGTTCCAAAAAGTTTATGGATGGATGTGAAGGTTTAAGATTTTAAAACCTGGAGTATAAAGTATTATGATTAAAATATTACTTTATAATGTAAGTGGAGTGATAAGAGGATTAGTTATTGTTTATTTCAAAGTATGTTATAAGGATGAGAACTTGAAGCACTAATGGTTGTGCTTGTCATGGTTAAATATTTGAAAATGCTTGAAAGTTGAAAGAGAAGTTGGAACTTTTTGAACCCTTATTTGCATATACTTGTGATCTCAAGAAAGAGATTAGGATGACTTTTCATTTTATTTTGGCACATTAGTGTGATCACAAGGGAATTCACAATAAAATAGATTATTTGGCTCTTGTGTCCTAGATTTTCCTGAAATTGAAAAAGGGGATTTTAGGTACACTTTGTGTAGTGTGCATTGATGATTTTTTCATGGTTATCTTATGAGTTGATTTATGTCTAGTTTTGACATTATCACACACACATGGAGTACACAACAAGTTAAGGAAATGCAAGCTCGCATAATTAATGAAATTCAAGCAGATGCAATCAAAGCACTTGATTAAGCTGCATTCATTCAACAAATGGACACATCAAACACCTAATATTCAAGGACTCAAAACATCATCAAATAAGTCAACTTTGAAGATCACTTCAACTTCAATATCAACTACAAGTAATGTACTTGCAATCGTTTTTTTTAAAGTGTCGAAATAAAATTGAGTTGAATTTCTTTGTAATTGGGTGCGTTCTCGGTTGAGCCCACCCAAGATTCATTGCAATTTTGAGTCGAAATTGACAAGGTTGAGTAGCTTAACTCAAGTCATTGTAATTACAAGTTTGGATGCATTTTCGGTGGTAACCGACATCCTCAACTTGTTGAAAATTTCAAGCGAGCATAAAAGTATAAGAAAGTGAGTTTTTGGAAGCAAGTTCAAGCGAGCCAGTTTGAGTGAAGCAATTTCAAGAGAGCGTGAAAGTGTAAGCAAGAAGAGTTCAAGCGAGTGAGCTCAAGCAAGCGAGAGTTAAAGAATAATGGGTAAAGGAGGAAAGCGTTTACAAAACGCCTCTCAAGAAATCAAGGAGCTGCAAGAGTACAACCATGAATTACAAGACAAAATTGATATGAAAGATAAATTGATTCAAACACTTAAGATGAAGTTAATTCAAAACCAAAACATAATTGATCACATGGTTGATACAATACCGTCAGTAAATGATTTTCGAGATGAAATTGAAATGAAAAATCAATTGATTGAAGCACTTAAGATAAAGTTAAGTGAAAAGCAAAATCAACTTGATGACATGGTTGATGCAACATTTGAAGCAACTCAAAAAGTTGATGCAACTTGCGACATAGGGGATCTGATAGAGAATATTGATACAACATGTGCTACAGAGGACCTTATCCAAATGGTTTTTGCAACATGTGATACAAACGAGTTCATACAAAAGGTTGATGCATCTTGTGACACATAAGACCTTATACAAATAGTTGATACAAACGAGACAGAAGATATGGAATCTTTCAAAGATGAATCCCAAAAAGAACCTCTTCAATCCATGCTAACTTGTTTGCAAGTGGCGCAAGCTCAAGTTAGACTTCTTCAAGCACAATTGAATGATGAGTTGATAGATCTCAAAAGTCAACAATCAGTAAAGTATTCTGAACTAGTTTTTGTTCAGAACAACCCTCTCTATGATGATAATGATAATGATAATGATGATAATGATGATGATAATCAACAGTCAGTGAAGGAGAACATTAGCAAGCCAACTTTAGAAGTAACTTCAAATGACGATGAATTGCAAGCAGAAGATGCCAAAACACATAGTGATACAATAAGTATAAGTGAAAGTAAAAGTGAAGCACGTCATCAAGTACAAAATGATCTTTCCAAGAGGATCATCAGACCTTGGGAAGAATTACACTTCAATAGAAATTGACATGGCTTAAGATATGAAAATCAAAACAGTTTTCATATTCCAAATTACTCCAAACCAATTTTGTCTGTGAGCGCTAGATTTCTTCAAGAAAATTTAACTGCACCTATTCAAGTTCAACATCAGAATGATAAGTGCAAACATTGTAATCAATTTGGTCACAAGGAGAATCAGTGTTTTGATCTTCATCCTTGTCAGAATTGTGGCAAGTCAAATCATGCATCAGATAAATGTTCCAAGAGGAACAAACCTGCAAGACTGAAGCTTCACTATGAGTGAATTGATCCTTGGCAATGACCATCAACTTCCAAACGATTATATAAGTCTTACTGAAGAATTGAATTTCGAGTAAAGACCAATCTTGTATCACATAACATTTTTGTACCTCACATAAGTGGTCCCCTTATGGTGTAGCTTTTGAGCATGGCCCTCACAGGATGAGATAACATGTGGTTTTTTCCACATGCCCACTTTTTGTTGTACTCAAATGGAACAAGTATGGTACTCTCTTGAGCCTAGAAGGAGGGAGTATAATGATGAAACTCTCATGCACCTTAAGGGGGGGAGTTCAAAATTCCAGTGATGATGGTTCATGAAACCACTTGTGGTCTCTCCTTTCAGCTGACAAACGGGGGAATTGATGATGGAATTGATGATGGAATTGATTATGGAATTGAATATGGTTGTCAGACAGAAAGTTTCGACAACAACAAACATCAAGTATGCCAGATGGGCATGAAATTTGCAAAATGGGCAACTGCGGTATGTAGATGACAGACTTTGGAAGAATGATGGTTCTATATTGAATCATACATTGGGATGCTGATTTTGAGAGCAATGATGTGGACATTTGGTTCACCTAGATGGTCATTTCACCTAGCAGAGGACAGATGGATCCTACTGCATTGCAACTTGGCATTGATTGAGTTGTCAAGCATTTTTAGGGATGTGGCAGACTTGTCACTTCTCTTTGTTCTCTCTCATCATATTGGAGTTCACATCAGTGAACAAAATTGTTGGCATTCTGGCTCAGATGATTACACAGTGAGGTTTTCCAGTTTTCTCAGCATCCAAATTTGGCGGTTTTTCATACAGGATTATGATTCAATGACTTGCAATTGAATCATACACATTATACATTGGGATGTTGTTGGACACCTAAAAGTGTCACAATTGGTTAGTGGTTATCCAAAAACCATCATATACATGGTATTAATTAGTCAGTGGTCATCCCAAACCACAAATTCAGAGAGCACTTCAGTGATGCACTGATAGTAGAGTGGTGATACTACATGTTCACCAATTAGTAGAAGACATCCGATTCTTCTAGCTAAAATACTTGGAAAAATGATCAAATGGTCAAGCAATCAGGGAATGTTCAGATATTGCAGCTGTTCACTTCCATATCTCAACTCTCTTCCAGTTCATTTAAAATGAACCATTCAACATCCAGATTGGCAGTTTTTCAGGCAGTTCTTCATTGAGGCTCAACTCAAAAGTTTCAGTATGAAGACTTGGAATTCATACCAGTTTATGCTTAATTGTTGGTATTATTGATCGGACTTGTGATTGAGGGGGGGATTGTTAGCCTATGGCTTATCTTTACCAATCACTAATTCTAAATTGTCACCTATATTTGCATTATTCATTTAGGATATTAGTAATATATCCTCAAGTGATGACTAATGATTTAGTTAAGATTGCCTAGCCTGGTCATCATGCATGATTTTAAGATCTAGAGCAAATCTCTATATGAGGTGGCATCACCCATTGTACTATAAATATGTAACATTGGAGTGAATACAATTAAGAGTTGGCTGATATGTCTTTTCCGCCATGTTGTTCTTGTCTATATTTTATCAGAAAGTTCCCACTGCAGAGTGCAACATGGAAGCTGTGGAGGAACAAGAGAGACAAACATCAATAGAAAAACAGTAATGCAGCCAGAAGGGGATGCATATAACATAGCTATCTAGTGCCAAATCCCATAAATGGAGAATGCTCTCATGATTTGCGTAGATATGGGTTGTATCGGCCATCAAACTCCTTTGCTTCACAACCTTCCCAAACCACATGCAAAGGACAACATACTCAAGTTGGTAAGGAGTGGGCAGAGTCATGACGTCAATGCGAGGACAAGGATACTCGAGTGCGAGGTGTCCACAGATCTGGAGGCCAAGTGGGTGGGGGAGTCGGGGGCCCACCGGCACTTGGATTGCGTCCGTGACACCCAATACCGAGGGTTGATCTCTAATATATTTCAAAATGCACTTAAATTAAATTAAAGTTCTTTTTGAAAAATGAAAAATGTAACTCTTTCAAAAAGATAAAAAAATAAAATTTTAAAAGCAATGAAATACATTATCTCTATCATATCTCAACCTGAACTTTAATTAAAATTAAACTGAAATTATTTTTTTAAATGAAAATGTAAGTGTTGCAAGAAAAATATAATATCCCTAATAAAGTGTAATGTTACCAACATGTCTCAAAATGCACTTAAACTAAACTGATTTAAAAAAAAAAAAAATCAAGACTTGTGCTATTAAGAAAATATATCTATCAATATATTGTTTACATAAAATACATATGTAACCTCAAACTGTTGAAATCATGAGTCTAAATGCTTGACTGGTTAGTGAAATGTCAACCTTTTACATTAAAAGAAAGCATATAATCTGTAAAGTAGTTCAAAACTGATTCAACTTTGCAGTGGAGGATGGAAGTCTAGATAAACATTTCTAATATTTAAGATTTAGAATTGCTAAATGATCATTCAACTACAATGATATGTGCAATACTTCTACTAAGTTTAAATGAGGGGAAGACATAATTCCCTAAACATGAATTTTATTGCAAGGTAAAATTATGAAGATGGGTAACACTTTTTCTTGTTTTATGAGAAAAACAATTGTATTTTCACAAGTTCTTCAACTTCTGACATACACAAATATTTTATTTATTTATTTAGAATTTCACTTTACAGTAAAAACAAAACTTGTGAAGAATTTTGTTAGCGTTCCAATGACTATTTTTCAATTTTTTTTTATTAAGATTTGATATGTCAATTTGACAATTGTTTAACAATATGTTCCTTAAACATGAAAGTAATGATAATGAGTTATGTTTTCCCACAACAATGTATCTATTATTAAACTTATGTTTTTAAGAAACTAAATATACTGCAACAATCTACAAAGACTCTATTTTATTATGACTATAATTTTGAATCTAACAAATGAATATTATAATTTCTAGAATTTTTTGAAGTTGACCAAGTTGAAAACGTTGTCGATTTTGAACACATGTTTTCCCACACCTTGTATCTATCTTAATTTTTACTTAAAAGTAAAATCTAAATATACCCTTTTGAAAAGAAGAGTTTAAGGATTATGAATATAATTTTTTTCTAAATTTTTCACTGTGTATTTTTAGAGATACAAATATTTCATTTCACTGAATCATAATGTTTGCTGAAAATATTATGCAACGATTTAAAAAAAATTTAAATAAATTAGATAAAAATAATGAAAATGAAAACAAATTATAGAAATTGAAAGTAGATTCAATTTTGCAAATACTGGTGTCATTTTCGAAACCAAATTCTGAGTATTTGCAGGAGTCTGCAACCTCCAAAGTTCATGTAAGCTTGGGGGAATTCTCTGGTTTCTAAATATAGTCCCAATTTTTAGTTTTAGGCCGAAAAAACTTTGTTTCAGTCGAAAGATTGTTGAGCGAATTCCGTCGGTCGTAAAAAATGAAAAGACACGTTTTATCGTTTCATTTCACTCCAAATCGTATAAATGTGCTTTCGACCGAACACATTTAACACAATTCATCGAATGGACGAACATATATGAGCTCAAGGATAGGGATTTCAAAGCATTTCTATTACTGATTGCAGCTGTATTATTTTGTTTCATTATTTCTTCCCTCTGTTCCATAGGATTAATCGGAATAGCACCTAAACAAAGTTTTGAATCATCTTTATAGTTTTTGTTGAATAAGGTAATTGATGTTTGTTCAAGTTTTTATTGGAATAATAATTTATATGTTGAAAGATAAATGTTGAGCATTTTTTCAAGGTGAAGTCTTTGTTGAACATATATTTTATAGATAACTATAAAAGTCATGGGAAACAAAAGTTTGCGCAAGAGAAAATTTGATCGCACTCGAGATGATACTCACCAAAACGAACAAAGGAAAAATAATTATTGGAGAAAGAAATGAGAACGTGCAAATATTGAAGAAATAAACGATGATAATGTAAATATATATTTTCAACAAGAAGAAGTCCAACCAGGTATGCATGCACATATTGTCTATATTAAAAATATAGAATTCAAATTTAAAATATTGTTTAATATAATTGATTGTAATTACAATTTGATGTTTTTCAAAAAACATAAATAGATTTGTCTTATAATGTCGAAGAAGACGTTGAAACCGAAATTGAAGCAGAAGACGAATCTGTAACATCCCGCTCTGGCGCACCTACCAAACTTATTCTTTGAAGACACTTGCTCGCAAGTGATCTGGATTTATATGATGATAAAACTTTTCTTTCATTTGGATGCATTGGGTTATATGATAGGATGATTTCACTACTATGATATAGACAGGTGCCGCTGACTCAGTTTCGTTGAGTGTGCAGGGTTTCGGACACTGAGGATGCAGAGGCATCGGTAGAACTCCCTTGGACTCCGGATTGAGTCAGGGAGTGGGGTATTTGAGT
>ML813251.1:32721-59667 GCA_009831015.1 Picea engelmannii
AAGTTGATTTTCATTTAAAATTTGAAATTATTTAGAATCTCCATTTTAATAATTAAGTTGATTTTCATTTAAACTTATTTATAAGTGTTAATCATTATAATTAAATTACGTAAATTGTAATTAATAGATCTTCTCTAACAAAGTTAAGGAAAATAATACAACCATGCCTAAAGTCAAGTGAATCACTAACCCTTACAAAAATGTAGGTTTATGTGAATAGTACTAAACCATAGCCTAGAAATTGTTTTACTAATGTAATTCTGTTTCATATATGTTATTTGAGTTGTACAAGGGGTATGTGTTGTTCCTTGGCATGTCTAAAACACAATGCTTGAATGCATACCTCCTCATTTGAATCCCACATTGGTTATCTTCTTCCAAAATCAAACACACGCTTTCTGAAAGGAAATTGGTAGATTATGAAAATTTATTCTTTTTATTGCAATTCATACCAGCATAGGCTTTGCATGGTTTAAAGTGTTTTCTACTACTATATATTTTCAAATAGGTTTTGCATGGTTTAAAGTGTTGTCTACTATCATATATTTTTAAATAGATATGCAATGATACAATCTTGTATGTTTGGCAGTTCACTTTTTTCTTGTCCATCTACTGGGTTTATATATTCTTAAATATATAAACAACAACACATTCTTGTATTATTGGCTTTGCATATTCTTAAATAGATAAATAACAACACATTCTTGTATTATTTCACACTCTATATTTTTCTTTTCTTTATTTAGTGTATCTCATATGCCTATATTTCCTTTAGTTTTTTTTATTAGTTAAGTGCATCTATGTAACCAACAGGGTCATTAGTAACTAGAAAAACAATAAATCTTTTAATATAAAATTATTCTGCTAAAATTATTTTGCCAAAATTATTTGATGATACGTCAGTAAAATTATATTTTTAACAGTCAGTGAACATAAAATGAAACATTTAAATTAATACATAACATAAAAGTATTTAAGAGTTTGATGCTTAATTTAATGCATTGTAAAAATAAGAATATACAAAACATTAGTTCATTACTAACAACTTTACCATTATTTTTTTCATCAACTTTGAGAAATCAAATATGAGACAATAAATTGATATTTTGAATTCTAAAATTATGAAATATATATATATATATATATATATATATATATATATATATATATATATATATAGGTTCCACATCCATTTAGGATGATAACAAAAACTAAGACATTTAACTCCAAAATTATGGACTCCAAGCCATCGCTTTAAGATAGATCACTTCATACTTGCAAAAAAAATAACAAATTCAAAAATTTAAAATTTAAAATTCAAACACGTGAAATAAAACATAATTAAAAAAATTGTGATTAAAACAAAATTGACATACATATCAAAAGAGTTAAGTCTCATCCTTCAACATACTCTTTCCCACCAAATATAATTTAGACATCTGTAACAATAAACAACAATAATAAAAAAACAAATAACACATATTAGTATATATACTATAACTAAATATTAAATCAACAATAAGAAATAATAACATACCCTACCACAGTTAAACAAATTTAAGATAGTTACTCTCCACATTAAGCATACATGATTTAAACAATTTTTAAATCTTATCTAAAATCTTAAAACATTTTAAATAGAAAAATTGTGTTCTTGGTAAAAAAAAAAATGTGACTTAGAGTTAGATAATAATTTGAAAATAAATATAGAACTGTGCATGAAGAAAGTTCACAAATCTCCATATTAAGTCAGTCTTCCAATGAAATACTTATCTCCTTTTGGATAAAGTCCCAAATCCTTTAGGTGAAATTCTCCTTGTGGATAAAATCCCAAATCCATCAGGTGAAATTTTCATCTCAGGTGATGTTATTTGATCATATTTACACAACAATAAAATACTAATCTTCTCAGCAGTAAAATACTTCTCTTCTCTTTTGCAGTGGTCATATAATCAAATTCCATGATGCCCTTTCAAATTAAAGGACTCATAAATCTCCATATTAAACAAAAAAACTACTTACATCTAAAATAGTCCACAAAACTCCATTTTAAAAACCATTCTTCCGAAAAATACTTATTTCCTCTTTCTGCGGTGGAATTGATGTTTTCATATAATCTTGCATGTACATGAAGAAGACATAAATCTGCAAATGTATATTAAGTCGTTCTTCAAAAACCATTTAAATGAGATGTATTCATATTACATATAATTAAATGTTTTTTGAAATTATGTGTGAGCTAGCTCACATACACATACACAATATGTGTGAGCTTATTTGTAAATCTACTTGAATGTTGGTTTTTGTGATTAGTAACCAATTTAGTTAAGACTTTGACAATACCTTGGAAAGAAGAAATTTACTTTGTTGTATGTAGAAAACACAAATGTCCATACTACGTCATTATTGGACAAGAAAACAATGAATGCAATCGAAGAAAATTTAGAAACTTTTTTTTTTCTGATGTGGGATAGAGTTTGTTCTCAAATAATCAAATGTTCAAGTTCAAAATTAGGTCTTTATCATGATCTAACCTTCAATAAGTTTGAATGTACACTATTTAAGACAATGATAAGCTTATCTAGGGGTTCTATATATTTCAAAATAATTGATCAAAGCCTTGAATAGGAAAGACTAAACTAAAAATTTGAGAAAACAAAAATTTGATAAAAGTAAAAAACATATATTTATGAATCATTCTTAATGGACACATCCTTACCAAATCTGGGTGCTTCCTCTACTTCCTCCTAAATCCCAAACTCCTTCCCAAGCACACTCTCAGGTACTCTCTTCTCCACATTATCCTATATAACACATTTCAAATTTGAAAATTTGAAAAATTAAAGTTAAATGATTATAACACATTAAATTTAAATGATTTTAACACACTAAATGATACCTGTGAACTCCCACCCTCTTCAAACTCTTCCAATGAGATTTGAGATAAGCCTCCTCAAGTAGTAGGAGATGGAATAGGGATCTATGAACAACACAACTAAGAACTAAATCTAGGATTCAATGTGTTCACATTTATACAAAATTATAAATGTTGTTGATCTCTTATTCAAAAGATTGGAGATTGAACAATTAAAGTGTTTATCTGTGGATATTAGAAAACACATACCTAATTCAACCCATCCAAATTTAAACTTGTGGAATCAAGCCCCTATTTATTGAAAATTCATTTAACATATCTCCAAACTGCAATTAATGACAATAACAACTCGATTATTTCTATAGATACAATGATATCTAAATCTAGAATTAGAAGTAAACTATCCTAACATACATAAAAATTTTACTAACTAGAACACATACCAATCTGTTGTTCGGGTCGTCATTTTGAATGACCTTCTTCTAACCATCATGACAACATTTTGCATACTCCAAAACATCTTCTGCTAATATGGTATCTAACTCCACATATATTTTATAAACAAATATGGTCAGAGAATTGGCTTCCGCTCATTGACGGTTCATGCCAACATCAACACCATAAAAAATCGCTTCCAAATTTTCTCCAATTTCATTCCTAGCCTTTTTGTCAATCTTTGATGTAGCTTGCAACTTTGAATATGAATCAAATGCCCCTATTGGGCGAGGTACTAAAGGTTGTGGAGGTCTCGATAATGTCGCATTTCGATATTCCCCTTTGCAATCGTATGTATGTCCTTTACTAGTCCCATAATATTTGGACAGTAGAATAGTATAATCAGGGTGCATGTGTAAGAAAAACTCTGCATAAAAGTGTCTTATAAAATAGTGTGAAACCACATCGTTCCACGACAATTTTTCATATGTCACCAAAAATCTGTTATACAAATGTTCTGCAATGTCAGGGAACTTAAAATACTGCACCTTCAACATCTTCCGCTTTGGCTCGTCTTTGAAATTGAACATCGAAATGACATCTTCTTTTGAAACTCTATTTTTTACTACTTCCCATTTATCAGGGCCAATCACCTCTGACTATCGTCGTCGTCTCATTAGATCGACAAAACTATCAGTGGTTGGCCCCATCTTTTGATATGCATCTATAAAGTTTTGCAATGAATGCGAAACAATTTTCAAGCTTTGTTTACTCTCCTGAGGGAGTTCCAAGACCACCAAATCATTTTCCAACCTTCTTTTAACACTTGAGCATTGCTCAAGAGTCATTGCTTCAGTAATCCCTTCACAGGGAAGTTCATCATCAACATTCGAAGGATATGTGAACGTAGGCGTGTAATATTTTGTTGCTTGATAACGTGGTCTCCTAAATCCACATTCACCCTCTGCATTGACATTAGAATATTCGTGACAGACACTCTCTCTTTCATTATCGTCCCTTACTCTAAACTCATTGTCTACACACACATTTGAAAGTAATTACAACATTTAACTTCACTTAAATTTAAATACACAAAAATACAACAAAAATAAACAAAATCAAAGAAAATTACCAGAAATATTCTTTTGTCCTGAGGTATTCCCTACATTCTCAGGTGTAGGAGTATCAATGTGAAACCTATCTAATAAGACTGTATCCATAACACTTGCTTGAGCATATTCTACAGTTGATCTATTCACAGATTCATTTGAAAATCTCATTTGACAAGAATGTTATAAGACAAAATTAATATAAATGTTATTTATGTTAGACACAATTATAATAGGGTGATGCATAACTCCACTACCCATGCCCATTTCAAATATATTTTGGTTATTTAATATTAGCACAATTAACCTTGGTAAATCCACCAATAGTACATGGGTCAAAGTCTGGTAACATAGTAACAATTATCTATATGGACAATCAGATTTCATGCATCCAACAGGTATGGATCACAGTCCATGAAAATCAACAATTAACTTTATGCCATGTTTGGTTGGATGGAAGAAATATTTCATCTACAAAGCAATGGCACTAAGTATCAATAGTTTTGTATTACACTTGGAAAGGGCATTAATAGAGAAAATGTATTATATGAAGAACCTTTTTATGTACTAAGCGTCTGTGATTAGATGATTTGATGCGGCTCAACATGCGTTTATATGTAGTTATAAAGTTTTGTTTATATGCTTACCGAACTTCTTCCAGTGACCTCGTCGATACAGGGGCTGAGAATGGTCTCAGAATCATTTTGGTAGATCCATCCTGTCAGAAACCCTGTGGACAACCAGGACTTGGCCAGGTGATTCCAATGCTTGTGTAAATACAAAGGGTAATACATCACCATCTTCAACTAGTATCATATCCAAAGGTTAATAAAAGCTCATGTTCAACTAAATGCTTGTATAAATACAAAGGGTAATAAATCATTAACAAGGGTCAATGATCTATGAGCTCAAATTCTTGTGTAAATGAGGCTTTGACATGAAATATTGATGTTGTTTATCAGTTGCTCTCATTGAATGACCGACCAACATGTTGCTCTCCCAACCATTGAGTGGTTGCCTATGGTAAGATATCATGTAAACTCTTTTATGTAACCTTAGGTTTTTTTCATTATGTAAACTCTTTTATGTCTATATTAGACTTTATTATCCAAAAAGAGGTATTCGTTATAATTATTCCTTTAGGCAAAGGGTCACTACAATTGCAAAAAAACACCAAAGTGGGAGACTGGTTCCTTTTTGAGCAAGTTTACTATGATAAGAGTCTATGGTTTGGAAGCGAAGCTATATGAGAAGTGAGTGCTGAATTTGGTTATTCTAGAGACTGAAAAAAATGATATTCAGTCAATTGCTAACTAAAACACCAAGCATATTACACTAAATATTGATCAGATAAATTTCAAGAAAAAACCAAATCTACACAAGTGTATCTATTCTGGAGGTTGAGGGAACGACTACAGTGAATATACTACCTATGTTTCACTGTTTGTTTTCTATTTGTTGTGTTATATTAATGCAGATTTTCCATAACATATTACAATGTAATATGTCATAACATATTACATTGTAATATGTCATAACATATATTACTATATAACATATTACAATGTAATTATATGTTACATTGTAACATATTATTTCCTAGTAGCCTTGTCACACCCCGAGAATCAAACCTTCATAAGGTTTGAATTCTGCAAGTTCTTGGCAAATACAATGCACCAACAATTTTTAGATTTTAGGGGTGTCAGGTCATTCAGGTACCAATCTCACTTGATCCATATGTTAATCCATCAAAACTACTCACATCAGGGTTATTTTAAGTCTAGGATGGTGAATGACTAGCCATCATGTTGCTCTCCCAAACATTGAGTGGTTGTCTATGGTATGAGAACATGTCACTAGTGAAGGTTTTGCAGTTTGTAAACTCTTTTATGTCTAAATTAGACTTTATTATCCAGAATGAAGTATTCGTTATAGTTATTCCTTTAGTCAAAGGGTCACTACAATTGCAAAACAACACCAAAGTGAGAGACTGGTTCCTTTTTGAGCAGTTTACTATGATAAGAGTCTATGGTTTGGAAGAGAAACAATATCAAAAGTGAGTGATGAATTTGATTGTTCTAGAGACCAAAAAAAGTGATATTTAGTCAGTTGCTGACTAAAACGTCAAACATATATTACATTAAATGTTGATTGGATAAATTTCAAGGAAAAACCAAATCTACACAAGTGTATATATTCTGGAGGTTGAGGGAATGACTACAGTGAATATACTACCTATGTTTCACTGTTTGTTTTCTATTTGTTGCGCTATATTAATGTAGATTTTCCATAACATATTACAATGTAATATGTTATAATATATATAACTATATACCATATTACATTGTAATATGTTATAACATATTATAATGTAATTATATGTTACATTGTAACATATTATTTCCTAGTAGCCTTGTCACACTTCGAGAATCAAACCTTCATAAGATTTGACCTCTGCAAGTTTTGGCAAATACAATGCACCAACAATTTTTAGATTTTAGGGGTACCAGGTCATTCAGGTGCCAATATCACTTGATCTATATGTTAATCCATCAAAACTACTCACATCAAGGTTATTTTAAGTTTAGTATGGTGAATGACCAACCAACATGTTGCTCTCCCAAACATTGAATGGTTTCCTATGGTATGAGAACACATCACCAGTGAAGTTTTTTTGCAGTTTTTAACTCTTTTATGTCTAAATTAAACTTTATTATCCACAATGAAGTATTCATTATAATCATTCCTTTAGTCAAATGGTCACTACAATTGAAAAACAACACCAGAGTGGGAGACTAAATATGTATGTTTATAAATTATTTATTAATGTCTAAATATGTATGTTTATAGTATATTTATTAAATTTAAATATATATGTTTTAAAATTTTTCCATTGTATGTATATTTATTAAATTTAAATACATGTATGTTTTAAATTTTTTTCCATTGTATATATATTTTACAAATATTCCTTTACAAATTATAAGATAGACAGTAATGTACAACAAGAATTTCTAGAATCAACAATTTGTAAAATAATATTAATAACTTATGATACTCTAATATTACATATGTAAAAATGGATTTATAAATTTAATTCCTAAAGATTTGTATTTTTTATAAAATAAAAAAAGTTTGAAATACAAACTTGAACAGTTTGAAATTTTTATGAAATTTTTATAAAATACAAAATGTTTGAAATGAGTGTGACTTGGCAGAGGTGATCATTCACAATGTAGAGTTTATAAATAAAAACACAGAGATGTACCCAAGTTCAAGCAATTAAAAACACATAGAGAAATCAAAGTTTTAATCAATCAAGCTGCAAATGTACTAGTTCATAAGAAGGCACAAAGACTAAGCATTCATCCATGAATCAACAAACTCAGAGATAAGTAAGGGATAAACAACAGATAAAATTATTATCCTTCACTCATCATCCATGCATAGAAAAGTGGGGCATTTGAATCTATAGGTCTTTAAACACCGAAGTGACGACCGTCGATTCGGCTCTTGGCCCACTGCTCAGGCATAGACTGATGACTAAAGTGATAAGGGACAGAAGATAAAAACACAATCTTTTCATAATAATCAATAAAACCCACACAGGGAAGTCATTGGAATCAGAAGTTGGGTTCACTAAGGGATTGTCATTCAACTCAGAGGTTTATAATTCACAATGCAAAGTTTATCAATAAAAATGTCGATATGTACACAAGTTCAAGCAATTAAAAACACAGAGATAAATCAAAGTTTAATCAATCAAGCCGCAGAGGTACTCATTCATAAGAAGGTACAAAGACTAAACATTCATCCATGAATCAATCAACTCAAAGATAAGTAAAGGGATAAAGAGCAGGAAAAATTCTTATCCTTCACTCATCATCCATGCACAAAAAAGCATGACATTTGAATCTATAGGTCTTTAAACACCGAAGTGACAACCATTGATTTGGCTCTTGGTCGACTGCTCAGGCACGAACTGATGACTAAAGGGATAAGGGACAAAAGATAAAACCACAATCTTTTCATAATAATCAATAAAACCCACACATAGAAGTCATTGAAATCAGAAATTGGGTTCACCAAGGGAAATCAATTCAGAAAAACAACAAGCAAGGGGATTACAAATACAAGTTAATAATTTGTTAATGGTAGGAATGAGAAACTTATCTTTAAGCACAATTTATTAAATTCCCTATAGTCTAGGACCATCCTTTGAGACTTATCCTTCTTTTTTACTAAGATCACTAGAGAAGAGAATACATTCTTGTTGACACACATGATTTCAACTTCTAACATGTCTTTATCCATTTACTCTGTCTCACTCTTTTGAGAATATAGAAAGCAATAAAGTCTAACATTGAGTGAATAACTACCCAAAATTAACTCAATAGCATGTTCATACTCTTTGAACATGGTTGAATCCATTAATACCACATATATATTCCTTATAACATTTCTTTAAGATTCATTAAAAGTTCCCTATGGTTGGATTCACTAGAAAAACATATTAGAACATTTATTTAAGATTCCTTAAAAGTTCCCTATTGTTGGATCCACTAAGACCACATATAATGCAATGCATTAGAATCCCCAAAACAAAGAGTAAATAATCTTCATAACCCCACACACCCACTAATAACATCAACATGTTTTAATCACAAGGAGGTGAAGGTCTTGCATGAACATGGATTATATGCCATTGATAAACTTCCCATTAGCATTGTTTATGTCATTGAGCTTTTATACTAATTCCTTTATTGTCATGTTACATTGGATGGGTATGAGGGTTGTTCGTATTCCTAATATAAATTAAGATGAGGTGGAGCAAATGTAATATTTGTGAGGCTTAGTTGGAGTTAGAAATATAGATAAAATATAGTCATATAAGGTGGAAATTCACGTTGATTGAGAGCAATCATGACAATAATTTCAAATGTAAGTGAATCATAACCTATTGTAAACATAGTAATGTGAGTTTTAATGGGATATATATTTTGAAGAAAATGCAATTGAGTGATTCTTAATTGTCACAAAATTTATGGTGGTAATGAAGCCTATTTCTACAAATAGGAATGCGAGTTTTAATGGCGTATATATTTTGAAGAAGATGCAATTGAATGAGTCTTAATTGTCACAAAATTAATGCTTCCAAATGGTAATTTCTACAATGATGCTAATGGAGTAGTTTAGGTACTATTCTTACATTATCTTTGTGATCTAAAAAATGCTTTTCTAGGATGTTTTGTTTTGAAATTCGATCATTCAATATATTTTCCAACATACATAGTTTACTTGTTATAGTGTATAATATATGATGGTTGGCTAGGATACTGCACATGATCTTATCGATAAATACGATAAATATTATAGTGAGTTAAAGGTTAAATATTTAAAGATAATATTGTTTTTATCTAAAACAGGTCATTATTTCTAATTCTAAGACTTTGCAAAACTGGTGATATTTTGAAAGGGGCATACAAAGAAGCTGAAAATAATGGTAGAAGTGAAGAATTATGGATTTAGAAAACTCTAGAAACTTATTGAAATTTTAACTGTCAAAACTTATCCTATGTTATACAAAAATAGAAGACGACTAAACAAAGATTAAAATTGTTTTCAAAATGAAAGTATATCAAATTGTCTAAAAACTGATATATATTTTCTTCTAAAAGCAAAAGTGACTTATCTAATCACACCTTGGATAATGAAACACCTTCCTAATCCTGGAATTCATTGTTTACTGTACAACAACTTGTTATGCATTTAATCTTGGCACATAAGAAATCTTGCTTTACGAAGTGTTGCACTTTTATCTGATCACAGATTGGATAATGTTATATTATATAACATATGAACTGTGCAAATGTTATATAATATAACATATGCACTGTGCATATCTTATATAATATAACATATGCACTGTGCATATGTTATATAATATAACATATGCACTATGCATATGTTATATCTAAACATTGATCTGTATTTTCTTCTAAAAACAAAAGTATTTAAACTCAAACAGACTTCAAAGACTCAAAACAAAGATTACAAAGGGAGACATAAGTAGAACTTCATCAAAAAGTGTTTGATGGTCGTGAAAATTCCTAAAACTTAAGCCATGTTAAGCAAAGGAAACAAAAGTAGTTGAATTGTGCCACAGAGATGGCCCCCCGTAGCCAAGTCACAGTCCAGTGGACTGTGACTTGGTCGTGGGGGTCCAACCCTATGGCCAAGTCGTTGGCATGCCCACAGGTTGGCCACAAGGCTGGCCCCCATGGCCAAGTCACAGTCCAATGGATTGTGACTTGGCCACGGGGGGCTAGCTCTGTGGCCAAGCAGTTGGCATGCCCATGCCTAACCCCCCACAACCAAGTCATAGTCCAGTGGACTGTGACTTGGTCGCGGGGGCCCAACCCTGTGGCCAAGTTGTTGGCATGCCCACGGCTTGGCTACAGGGGGCGCCATTTAACTTAAAATTAAAATTAAAATAAAAAATTACAATTGGAATTTTGAGCTTACCTGAAGCTCGGCCCGCCTGACCGCCCACCAACACAACAACACAACCACTCAAAGGAGAGCCCACCAACACGACGTCCACGTCAACACCACAACCACTCACATTCCACTCACAGTCACTCAAAGTCGACTCATAGTCACTCACAGTCACTTAGTCACTCACAGTCTGCGCCAACACCACTCACAATCACAGTCGGGAACAGCTGAGAAAAACGTTACATTTTTGATGTTCGGATAATATATAAACAATTTTTTGACCGAAAGAATGTTTCGACCGAAAGAATAGTTCAACAGAAAGTATAGTTCGTTTGAAAGAATAGTTCAGATGAAAGAACTTTTCGGCCTAAATTTATTTCGACCGAAAAGATATTGTCGGATGGAAAAAATCCATCCGACTAAATTTCTACATGAAAATCGAGGGCGCCGTCACTGTACCATTCGATTTGACTTTCCATAGTTCGGCGAAAAAAATATCTTCCGACCAAAAAACAATATTAGTTTGGTCAAAACAATGTTTTTTGGAATTTTGGAGATCAGATTGTCACGAAAGTGTTACCCACCTCCGTGAATTTACCCTGCATTTATATAGTCACAGTGAACCTAATGATTAAGAACATGTCTTTCCTCCTAAAAGGTCACAAGTTCAAATCCAAAGAGAAGTAAAGTAGATAAACCTTAGTAAACTTTACTATGACGTTAAAATAAAATAAATTAGATTTGAAATTAAATAAATAATATATTAACTAGAATTTACTCTTAATTTTTTAAACACAAAAAAATATTATTAAATTTCTTTTTATTTTTTAAAAATATTCAATATGTATTTACACTTATTATAACTTATCTTAAAATTAATCTTATAGTTTTTTATAAGATTTCTTAATATGCTTTTTAAAATTTAAACTTTTAATAGATTTATCTAAATTTAATTGTTCTTTCAATTTTAAAATTTTCCCATATCTTTTTTCTATCACTATCTTATCTCAAATTGGCATAAAGCCTAGCGTTTATATATTAGATACAACAACTCTATAAACAAGTAAGTAATGCGCGAGCAGCTGAGCAAAAGTCTGATATAAGAGTTGTAAAAATGTTTACATTATTTTGTAATGCAAAGGTTGAGTTTGTGCTGCAAATTGTGAGTGTTGTAGCATCATTTGTATAATTTCTTAAAAGAGCCAAAACCCATGAGTCCACTCAAAGGTACCAGGTTACCCATTTTCTTTTCTTGTTCTTATTTTCATCTTCTTTACCAAAACTAGATCTTATTTTGTTATCACATAAATAACTGAGTTATTTCTTTGTTAATTTGAACGACACGTTCTTCTTTTCGTATATTTTTTTAGAGAAGAGGACAACATATAGACAATAGATCTTTCTTGTCTATGTATCATTCCTAATAAGGTAACCACAAGCTATACTTTGATTAGAATTGTCAATTTTCCTTTTGAAGAAATTTAATGGGTTATGTTATTTAATTTATTTTTATGAATGTAATGTTAGAATATAACTTTTTTTTCCACAAAAAATTTCACCATAGAGAAATATAAACTATTCAAATACAAATTGACTTTTACTGATAACTTCAGCATACATCTAAAATAGATTCCCCCAAAAAACCAGAAGTTGGTACTATCCATCAAAATGGCATCCTAGACACCTATCCAGAATCCGCAAAACAGATCGCCAATGACTTTAGAATCTAGTTTCAACATAGTCTTCTAAAACATAGAAATGACCATCAGAGACGACTAGAACCTAGAAAATATCTTAGAATATAATTTGCTCCTTGTGATCATTTTTATTAAATATATACAAAATATAGGATTTGTTGTTTGATAGAAGTTAATCTATAACTTAGAATTCATTGAATCTAATCAATTCAAGTACCCATGTTTTACACAAACAATGCACAGTGCCTCACAAGTACATAGAAAACCCTGGTTGATAAGATTAACTGTACAAGTGTTCTTATTTGAATTGAAAACATATAGAATAACTCATGAATATCTTCATATATCTCATCCATCGATGCATTTTGATACATGGCAACAAAAGTGTTATAGATCAACTTATTTATCCCTTCATTCTCAACAAGATAGTGTTTTCTTTCTCCATGGGATTAGTTTTAATTCTATCTCCCTCACCATCTCTACTACAAATTGTAGCAATATCATTTCCAAGGATAAGTGTTTTTTCTTTATAATTACAAATAAATAAATATAATCAAATACAAAAATATTAAAACATTTAAAAAAAAAGACAAAAGAACATGTTTTTTCTATCTTACCAAGGAGTAATATTTGGTTCCCCCTTCCATGTGCCCATGCTCTAAGGAAATTTTTCTAATTGTTCACCTATTTATTCTTCTTCTCATTATTCCTTTTCATTTTGTGCAAGGGAAATAACATTTACCATCACCAATATCATGAAGTTTGGGATGATTCTAAGATGATTTTTCACTATTGCTTGTATGTGTAGAATTTGCATTCTCAAGATCAACATCTGTGGTGAAAGCCAATGCTTCTTTGATTACATCCTCCAATATGTAAATTACCATTCATATTCCATTGGAATGGTTTGTCACAACAAATTTTATAAATTTTTGTAGCCTATTATTAGGCAATACTTTAATTAAGGTTCATATTTAATATTACTAGCTCAATGCATGAATATAATGAAATAATTGAAATTGAAATGAAAGAAGCTAATAAAATAATACACCATCCACATAATGAACACAAGATGTACCTTGGGAAAACCCAATATGGGAAAAACCCAACTAGAAGGTGAGGCCCATGCTTTTCTCTTTTCTTCTTAGTTATGAAATGCAAATATAAAAAAAGGGACACTCACTATGGAGTTGCCATGGACACTATGGTTATTATGGTTGTTGTCACGTCCCCACAGTGTACCTTACAATCCTACACCTATTGAGGGCTTGCGACGCTGCACCGTGTCTCTCTTGGCTGCTTGGAAACAACAAAGATACTTCATCCATAATACACCTCTTCACCTAGAGCATACCCGTACTCCGTTCTAGGCTACCGACAAGTCACACTCCTACTCTAGTGTAACTTTTGTATACTTAGAAATTCATTAACTTATTTAACACTTAGTCATTTTTAAGCATACATCCATGAGAAACCACTATAATTATGGAAAAACGAAAGACAAAAATAGAAATAATGCGGGAGACTCAAACAATTCCTAACACCCAGTTAAGTCTTTGTTATTGCAAAACAATTACAACATGAGCACTACCAGGTTGGTTTACAGCAGGGTGGAGTCAAACATATGCAATGCAATACACATATCGTCACTAAGACTTTCTGTTGCAACTGTCACCACAACCATATGCAATGCACCTCATATGTGCCTCCAACCATAGACTTTTTGTCTCTTCATTTCCACAGAATCTGCCTCTTTATTTCCGCAGACTTCACAAATTTCGGTTCTACCTCACACATACCTCAAATAGAGTTGCATTTCAAGACTTAGCCAAAATATGCCCAAGAGAAGTTCGCCCAAATTTTTCAACTGAATCCTCCTCAAGGTAGCACAAGTCCTCCCATGTGGAGCGACTTGGCTCCTTGAGGGAGCTCGCCCTCTTCATCTGCCTAAGAATCGCAGAGCTCTCTTTGTCTTCTTGTCTTCAAATCTTACCAAGTTTCCCTCATTGGTTTTGCATCCTTGTTCTCTTATAATCTCTCCAAAAATCATTATTGCGAACCATCACGCCCTTTGGGGGTGTTGCACCCCTTCACGAACTCATGTCCATACAAATCATCACGCCCCTTCGTGGACCCGGTCGCCCAAACAATCCCATGTGCTCATAAACCATCGTTCCCATTGAGATTGGCGCGCTCAAACTTGGTGCACCCTTCATGCCAAAGCGCACCATATGTCATACCAAATCCTCCTCTTGGGTCCACATGCCCCTTAGGTGATTTGGGATGACTCTCCTAAGTGCACCCCCCTTGCCTTAACCAATTTTCCTTTTTCGATGGAGCGCCCAAGTCTTTCCCTCAACTCTTCATCAAGCCATTAGTAATTTGATTTGCGTCAAAAGTCACCTTGGGTGGAGTCAACCCTTGTCATGTCGCGTGCATAAGGAACCCCAACTCTCCTCTATATGAAGAATTTTGTCTCCTCATTCGCACCGAGCGTCCTGCTTTCCTGATTTGGAATATGGTGGAAGTGCACACACCTGAGCTGAGCTCCCAAGGCCTTGCATCCTCCCCCGCCTCAAGACGTTGTCGTCCTCGGTAACATCCACAAAATATGCGATCTACAAGTCTCTTCCCAACTCGTGCCTCCACTGCAACTAAGTTTGCTAGAAACCCCAAGTTTTGTGTCAACTGGAAACCTCAAAATTCTGTCAAAGTGGAAACCCCAAGTTTCCAACTCACACTACAATCATTCACAACCTTTTCAACCATCCACACTTCCCTGCCCAAAGTTGTGTGCCACCAATTGTCTTCTATGATGGAAATATGTCTCCTCCCCAACTCTATCCACAATGTCTAAGCTGGCACTGCCCCGTTGCGACGATCACTCTCTATTTCACTGTTGTTGCTGCTTCAACCTCAACCAAAACTTAAAAAATGTCTAAGTGTTGGAGTCCCATGATATTGCTGGTGCGCCCATACTCCAACCAATCCTGCTAGGTCTCTGCACACTGATATCCCTCATGCCTTGGACTAATTAGGTAGTTATTCCAATCATTTCTCCCAACTCATGAGAATGCACTTCCTCATTCCTGAACTTAGTCTTTTATGTCACATCTCCGTCCCTTTTTCCAACTCCAAAGACTAAGTAAAGTGTCCATCCTTTCCTCATTGTTTCTTCCATGGTATGATCTTCGTCAAGGAGATCATTTGCAATGTCTAAGTGTCGCACTTCGAACCTACTAGTGCATCCGTAGTCCAACTTGCTTCCGTAATTTGGTCCATCCATGCAACAATCTCATACTAATGCAAGGTCACCCCTCACCTTGCTGCACTATGAAGTCACTCCAAAACAAAGTCTTCTACAACAAATCAACTCCACTGTCCACCTCATGGAATAACTATCCAATCTACCCTAAAAACTGCATGTCTAGATTGCCTTTGATTCACCACTTCATCACCCAACCATGATGTCACGTCTTACTCTCTATGCCTTGTAATGGTTAGGCTTCACCCTCAACCATGCTTCCCAAAGCAAGAGAAGCCCACATGCCCAAGCAATCTCTTCATGTTGCAATCTACATGTTCGCACAATCCTCCAAATGAAGGCAAGACCTCAACTCACCTCCTTTGATCAAGTCACCTCAATGCAACTCAACATCTGCGATGAGTGTGGCCAACATGTATACACCCCTTAAACGTCCCAATGAATAATCCAAAGTGCTCCAAGTAGAATGAGTCACCTCAAAGAACTTTCATGCCCTAAACACGTTCAAACCAATACTTTGCGAACCTCAACTAATGACCCTCACTAAATCTATGAGTCATCACACAATTGTCCACAAGTCACTAATGTGTGCTATGTCTCATCCATTGTCCCATACCAAAGGCGAGTGAAAACCACCCAAGTCACTTGGTCTGCGTTCTGCCCATTCAGATTGACTATCAACAATTCTTTGTTGACTCCTTTGTTGACTCCATCTGTCTCTTGGAACGCAATTTCCTTGCACCTCTGCAAGTGTCTAAAACTATGGAACTATCATCACGACTATCAAGTCATCGTATGGCCCAATGAATCTGGATAAGGCACCAAAAACTAGGGTGCCTCACCCATCCTGTCAACTCGGTAGGAACAAGTTTCATTTCTCCCTTCACCACATCAACCTATCTGACACACCTCATCAAGAGTTAGGAATATCCTCCAAGCCACCTCCACGACGACATCTAAATCTTCATAATCCCACCACAGAACACATCTAAGAAGCCCCCCCCAAGCTCTCTGCACATTCACCTCATCAAGGCATCCCAAACTATTGCAATACTTCTTTGAATCAACACCACTCAAGCCACCCTCAAGTCTATCGATT
Organism: Picea engelmannii; assembly: GCA_009831015.1. Lineage (NCBI taxonomy): Eukaryota > Viridiplantae > Streptophyta > Pinopsida > Pinales > Pinaceae > Picea > Picea engelmannii. The sequence continues at coordinate 49,700 of ML813251.1, forward strand.
TTCACCACAGAGAAAAAATGCACTTGAGCCACCAACTCATCTAACTTCTCTTCAAAGAACCACTACAAGAAAAATATCCTCTAGCGGAGGTTTTTGCAGAAGCCCCCTATAAAAATAGCCCAAAAATCCATTTATAGTTGAGGACACTGGCAAAGGTTTTAGCGATTTTTTTACGGTGCTTTTATAAATACACAACGCATCGATGCATTTTCTACTATGGACACACCATTTCTCTCAAACATGGCACACTGTGGTAGGGTTATTTCAAAAAAAAAATACTCTGGTGCGCTACTTAAATACTGACGCACCAGTGCACACCATTGCTATAAAAAATGGCGCATCGTGGTAGGGTTATTTTAAAAATAAATAACTCTGGTATGCTACTTAAATACTAACACACCGATGCGTCTAATAATTGAGTGTATCGTAACAGGGTTAAATAAAAAAAAATTATTGGCCGTAAAATTCATTTTTACCCTTTTCAGTGTTGTAGAGCTCTCAAGCACCAATGCGAATTTTGCCTCTTTGAGGCGCCTTGTCGTTTGTGCTTCCCTTGCTTTCCTTCCTTCCATTCGTTGCCCATTGCATGGCTTTCATATTTTGCTAAATGGTGGGTAAATTTGTTTTTTTGGACTACATGGAAACCATGCATACATTTCCTCCTCGACGAGGAAATGTCTAGATAATGTCTTTATTTCTTTAAAACTTAAACTTTTTCGGATTAAAATTCAAAATTCAATTAAATTTCCGTTGTTTTTAATTTTCTTTTTCTCCGCGATGTGTTCGAGTCGTTTGTCTCGCACCATGGATGGTGCACCCTGAAAATTTACAGGGTGCACTGAAACACCATGTCTAATTTTTTTTTTGGTGTTGTGTTTGTAAACTCTAACGCACTGTGTGTTAGGTAAACTTTAACGCACTGGTGCGTAATTTTACCGACGCACCACCTAAAATAATATAGTTGATTTTTCGTGTTGCATAGAAATAATGTTAACTCATCGGGGTGTTACATTAAATGATGCACTGCATAAATCATATATATTATTTTATGCGATGCGTCGGTAAACTCACGCAATGGTGTGTTAATGATTACCCAATGCACCGCCATAAAAAATAGAGCCTAAATGCCAAAGTACCGTAATTATCAATTTTAAAAAAATTATTGGTGTGGTGCATCGCCTTTCCTGTAATGTACCAGTGCATGTTGGGAAAGGCTACGCACTAGAGTAACAAATTTAAAAAAATGGTTTTACGGTGCTTTAGGATTTTAAGTTTTTATTATTTTAGGCAGTGCACTGATTAACCTTAATGCACTGGTGCAATAAGGTTATACAACACACTGTATAAAATAATATAACAAATTTTATACGATGCATTATGTTACATGTGTGCACCGTCGACGGTGCTCACAAGTAATATACACACCGCAGGTGGTGCTTCACTGTTTTTTGAGCGCACCGGTGATGAAATTTACTTATTTTTTAAAAAAAGTTATTTTTCCAGATTTATAAATAAATTTGTCATTTACTATTTTTTATTTATTTATAAGGAGTTTGTGTATCCTATAAAAATCATATAAAATTCAACATGATCCTTTTTCATTTTGCATTCACACATTTGGAGTGCCCTCTAGAAAGCTTTCAATTCTGTATTTAAATAACAATGACACCATTATACCTTTGTAGTAGGTATTGTATTTTACAAAGATACTCTTCTTGAAATCCAATCATTTTTTAATAGGTATTGTATTTTCCAAAGATACTCCTCTTGAAATCCAACCATAAAAAATGGAGAATTGTATCATTTGTTTATATATATGGTTTATTTGGTAAAAAATATTAAAAAATGGAGAATTGTACCATTTGTTTATATATATGGTTTATTTGGTAAAAAATATTTAAACCACATGTTTTTATAAAATTTTAAAATTTTTATATTTTTAAAATTTATTATTTTTTCAAACTTTTAATGATTTTATAAAATTTTAAACTTTTTATATTTTTAAAATTTATTATTTTTTCAAACTTTTAATGATAGATTCTTTATTCTATGTGAGAAAATTTATTATTATTATTATTATTTTTATCACTAATTAATATCTCTAAACACTTTACCATATTTATCCATGAAAAGTAATTAAATAAAATCTCACAAATTCCTTACTCAACCATTTAACTTTTCTTCATTTAAAAAACCCATTTAACTTTTCTTCATTTAAAAAACCCAATAGTTTAAAAATAATTCATTTAAATAACATTTCTTACTTTACGTGTCTTTGAAATATGGACCCCAATACATTTATCAAGAATACCATGACGAAATTTCCTTTAAGGAGAAACTCCTAAGAAAGATGTTTCTTAGAATACCCTGGAGAAATTTCTTGAAAGGGGAAATTCCCAAGAAGGATGTTTGTTGAGATATGGATGGTGTTTCAAAGTGTTGACTTGGAATCATCCTCATCAAGAAAATATGTGTTTTGGAAATAGAATGTTTGAAGGTCATTATTACATGTAATGTTGCGTGACCGTGACATTTTCCCAATTTCTATCATTACGTTTACTTGTGCTTTCAATTTCTTCACAAATCCGCGACACACGGAGAAAGAGTAATAAATAGGAAGAGTAGGAATCGTGGAATGAGCAAATACAATGAAAAAATTTGGTTGAAACATATGGTGTATCTTTAAATTGATGGAAGATAAAATTCAAATATTTAATTTTTACAGAAAAATTAATTAATCTCTAAAGGTGTAAATCTTTAACCTTTTCTCATGTTTTGGACTCTAAAAAAGATTTTCACCTAGAGAGATTGGATCTCTTTTGATACTTGATAGATTGGAGGTTAAAATGGATCTATGTTGATAAATTAAATAATTGTAAAAAATAAAATATTATGTAATTTATAAATTAAATAATAATTACTAAAAAAAAGTAAAATCTTATATAATTTTATTTTTAATAATACAAATATAAATTTTACATATTACAAAATATAATCAAACAAAATTAAAATTATACTTGATTAATGATAAGAGATAAGACACTTAGGTAGTCGGAGCGGAAAAAACTACGGAGGGATGGAGTCTCTCTATGGAAACCCTAGCCACATGCAGTTTAGGTTTACTTCCTCGGGTCAACGGTTCTCTCTTGCTCCTAAGTCATGCCTATCCCTCTGCACAGTTTTTTTTGGGAGCTCTGGAGGTTAGTAGACATGGATGAGCTAGTAGATTATGGTTATGACCTTACAAATGGACAACTTAATTGGAATCTGCCATATGACACTTTATATGACATTGTCTTGCCGATTTTATCGCCTCCTGTCGGAAGTGTGAAGGATGCTCTGTCGCTGGACCCGGCTCGAAAGTATTTCCCAGTTCTCCAGATGTTTCCTGCGGGTGGTGTTCTAGCTGCTTAAGATGTTGAACCTATGCTCTCGGGGAATTTCTCCCCTTCTCCTCTAGAGGTTTCCTCAGACTCGTGGAGTTCAGTTACCTCTCCATCCAACCAGGGTCCTTTTCCTCCTCCCGTCCTATGGCATGATGAGAACCAGACGCTTCATAATCTAGCACGCTTTCCTTTTCCTAATCAACCCTGAATTCTTGGTAATTTTTTGTCTCTGCCCAGTTTGGTAAGTCATCTTCCTGGCTAGAACCAATTCTTTTCCTCCTTTTCCATCCTAGAGCCAGACTTTCCCTCCACTCAGGATCTTAAAGACGTTTTGGCCCTTCCAACCTTCCCTTGCTCCACTAGTCGAGATCCCCTCCCTTTCCCCTGTCCTCCTCGCCAGGCCAACAAATTTAACCCTAGTAGCCATGATCCAGATTTTGTAATTGGAGAACCCTCGACCCCGAAGTGGAAGAAGGCGCGTCCAGGTATTTCTTTAGTCCCTCACCCAGTCTCTTTGGCCTTAGGAGACGACGTCATGTTACCAGAGGTTCCATATCTTGCTGAGAACGTTGTGGTTGGACGCACAAATGGGAGGCATTTCAACCAAGAAACGCTCACAGAATGGGTCTCCCTTTCGTGGAAGGATTTGGGGATAAAATTGCCATCGGTTCATTCTCTAGCAAAAGGTTGGTTTATGTTCAAATTCTATTCAGCCATTGATGTGAACACGATTCTTGGGGAACCATGGTGTCTGGATTTGACTCCCCTTCTACTGAAAAGATGGATCCCTGTCTTTGATGCATATAGGGAGAGGATCGATGAACTTCCAATCTGGGTGTGGCTTCCTGGGTTTCCGCCACAATGCTGGAGTTGGAAATGTTTTGAGAAAATTGGAAATACTCTCCGCACCTTCATGAAGGAGGATATGTATTTCTCTACTTCAGGAAAAAATTTAGTGGCATAGATCCTAGTATCCCTCAATATCAGAAAGGGTTTATCTGATACCCTTGAGCTCTCGCAGGAGGGAAAAATTTTCAGCCAATCGCTTGATTATGAGGGCATTCCTTTCAAATTCCATAGATGTCATAAGCACAGGCACATGGCAACATATTGTCTTCTCCCCATGAAGCGTTGATTTCCATAGGAGATGAATCATGGGAAAATGTCTACCCTTCTTTATGTCCGGGTCGAGGTGTGATTACACCTCCTCCTCAGTCGCGGGCCATGTATCGGGCTTAGAAAGAGGTAAACACCAAACAATCTGAGGGGAAAAGGGACTACATTGCTCTCTGATAAAAGGAGGAGAGTTTGCGACTTGCGGAGAAATCGAGCCCTTCAATTCTTGAGTCCCAGATCAGAAAGGGTGTAGAAGCACATTTGGGTATTCTCCCACTCTCACCTTTCTCTGTCAATTTTAAATTTTTACAGTCTTTTTCCCATAATTTCTTGGATTTGAACAAGTTGAAAAATCTTCCCTATTTCCTAGTGGCTTTGGAATCCCCATCACCTTTTTCCCCAGGCCCCCCACTTTCTAGTCTTTCCTTTGGATCTGCTAAGCTAGCTCCTGATCCTTTGCCCCCCTCACAAAGACAAGAGTCCTCTCTTCTCTTTGATGAAGAGTCTTTTAGTTACAACTTGAGTTTTCATTCGATTCCCTCCTCAAACTGCCCAACCCCTCCTCCGTTAGGTTTGGATTTAAACCCCTCCCATGTTACTAGTCAAAAAGGGAGAGGAAGAAAATCCTTCTTGTGAAAAGCTCAATCTCGAGTAGCCATTGATGTGGTAGCAAGATGACAACTCTCCATTTTCGGGGTTCTTAGAGCAAATCCTACCCGAGAGGGTTTTCCCTAATGAAAGTTATCTCCTTCAACTATAGGGGGTTGGCAAGCCCCTCAAGGCGTCTCACTCTCCAAGGTTGTTGGAGCTCTCGCAACCTGATATTGTTTAAATACAAGAAACCATCGGAGAAGAAGCAATGGTTGCCCAGATGCTGGAAAAGACTAAAAAAGGTTGGTCTTTCTTTGGATCAAATGCTACTGGTCACTCGGGAGGATTGGCTATGGGATGGAACCAAAAAAATATAAAACTTGAAAATTCCTAGGGTTTCACCGGGGGTCAAGGAATGAAATTTTTTGTCGAAGATTTGGGGAGATCCTTCACAATCTTAAACATCTATGGGCCCACACATGACCGACCCGATTTCTGGAATGCCCTCCTAGAAAAATATTTTTTAAAATATCCCGCTCTCATCTTAGGTGGAGACCTAAATTTTTCAATAGGGGCGACCGAATCTTGAGGAGATAGGTCCCATGCAAACTCTCTCTCATATTTTTTTGTGCATAAGTTGGAAGAAGCTGGTTTAATTGATGTTGCTCCTATTTAAATAAGTCCTACTTGGAGAAATAAGAGAACGAGAGAGGATTATATTGCAAAGAGGCTGGATCGCTTTTTGATTTCCAACTCTCTGGTGGAAGAACCCCTCCTTTTTAGACAATGGACTGGTTCAGGTGGGATTCTGACCATTTCCCAATTTTCCTAGAAATAGCGAGAGCATCTAGAAAAACAACATGTCCTTTTAAGTTTAACTCCGCTTGGTTAAAAGAGAAGAGCTTCCTAAATATAGTAAAGGAATTTTGGACGCCCATTGGCCACTCAAACAACGCAACTATTCAATTCACAAGGAATTTAAAAGAACTAAAAAAAACTACAAAAGCCTGGGAAAAATGTATAAAGCAACATATGGAACATGATTTAATCAAGATAGAGGTTGACCTACAATCCCTTTACGACTCTGTCAAAGGAGGTTTCAACAACCCGAAACAAAAAGATTTACTAATTTCCTTGGAGAAAAATAGAAGGGATCTACTACAAGCTAGAGAAGAAGAATGGAGACAAAAAAGTCGAGCTCTCTGGCTGCACAACGGGGATGAAAACGCAAAATTATTTCAAGCCTATGCAAAAGGTAGGAAAATGTCAAATATTATCTGGGGAATCAAATATCAGTCCGACAAATTACTTTCCTCCTTTGAAGACATGGTTAGGTTGGGCTCTTCTCATTTCAAGTCATTGTATGCAACTGATAGAAGAGTATCCATTGATGTGGTCTTACAAATGACTCATTTGTTCCCCCAATTCGTTGAAGAGGAATGAAACAAATAAGTTATAGAAGAAGTATCATAAAAATAATTAAAAGAAGTTCTTCAATGCTTTCAAAAAGATAAAAGCCCAGGCCCAGATGGATGGTCTATTGATTTCTTCATAGGTATGTATGATTTCTTTAGCTCGGACCTACTCAAAGTCATAGAAGAATCTAGAATCAATGGTTTTATACATCCCCCCTTTAATGCTACTTTCATATCTTTAATTCCCAAGCAGGACGCTATTGAAAGCTTGGATGACTATAGGCCCATCTCACGGTGCAATTATATTTATGAAATTATTGAAAAACTCATAAGAAGAAGAATAAAAGGAATCCTCTCAAATTCAATCTCTCAAGAACAATTTGGTTTTCTGGAAGGAAGACAGATCCATAAATAAATTGGGGTCACCCAGGAATCCATGCACAATATCAAGACATAGAAACAAAAAGCGGCAGTTCTAAAGATAGACCTGTCAAAGGAATATCATCGGGTCAACTAGATTTACTTGAGATTACTTCTTATGCACCCAGGCTTTGGTTTCTCTTTTATAAATTGGGTTATGAGTTGCATCTCCTCGGTCTCCTTTGTTGTTCTCATAAATGGAGCTTCAACCCCTTTCTTCCAAGTCAAGAGAGGAATTCATCAGGGGTGCTCTCTATCCCCTCTTATTTTCCTATTAGTGGCCAAGGGTATAAGTAGGGATTTTAAGGAATCCAAACGCATCATATCTTTTAATGGTATACCTATTACCCATCTCCTTTCTCTAACTCCCTTGTTGTTTGTTGATGATGTTCTAATTTTATGAAATGGCCTAAGGGGTGATGTTGAACAATTGAGAACCATTTTAGATCTTTTCAACAGAGCTACAGGCATGCAAATAAACAACTCAAAATCTACTCTCTCTACACATCTAATGGCTCTAGAAGAAGTCCTCTTTTATAAAGGTATTTTTTCTTTTTTGGAAAATCCACTTGATGGAGTAAAATACCTGGGTTTTCATCTAAAACCAAACTATTATACCAAAGGGGACTAGAACTGGTTATTATCAAATCTTGAGAAAAGGTTAAAATCTTGGAGTTTCAGGTGGTTATCTCCAGCTGGTAAGCTAATCTTGGTAAAATCAGTCCTAGAGGCAATTCCAATGTATTGGTTATCTATGTCTTGGATTCCAAAGGGAACGTTGGAAAAAGATAAGGAAATTATGCTTCAAATTTCTGTGGGGAGGTCAGAAGAAGAGTTTTGTCATGCCTTGGATCAAATGGGATGCATTAGCTTTGCCAAAGCTGTTGGGGGGTTGGGGATTAAAAAATATACATTGCTTCTCCACTACTCTTGGAACAAAAACAGGGTGGAGACTTATCTCCTCCAACAATTTATGGTCCAAAATCATTCAACAAAAATATATCAATCAAGATTCAGTGGTGGATTGGATTAGAAGACCGAAAAAAATTCACCAAAAATGATCCATCATGTGGAAAGCCTTGGTAAAATCCTTCGATGTTATCAGTTAAGGTTTGGCTTGGAAGGTAGGAAAATGAAACTCTCTCGGGTTGGGTAGGGATCCTTGGGTGGGTGAAAATGGCCAACACTTAGTTCCACATAATCTAATAGACAACCTTCATGAGAGAGGTTTATTTCATCGTAATCAAATTGTAGATGATTAACAAACTTCGATCTAGAACCAAGGCTGGCAAGATGCACAAGCTATTAACCTGGAAGAACACTTGATAGTTCCTTGGAATGAGTATATTAGGGCACTCAAATTAAGCCATATCAGAATAAATGATCAGGAAGATGAACTTCTCTGGAAGCTCTGTCCCTTCGGGGTATACTCTCGAAAAGAGGGTTATAATTTGTTGATGTCTTTTTTCCATCAACAAGTTCTTGAATGGTGGTGGAAGGGGATATGGAAAGAAAAATGCCCCCTCAAGGCTAGAGTGTTTATGTGGTGTATTTTAAAGAAAAAGGTCCCTACTTGGGCTAGGATGAAACTTGGGGCTTTAGAAGGGCCAAGATGGTGTCCCTTGTGCAAGGGAGAGGATGAATCTTCATTACATATTTTTCTGGGTTTTCCTTTTTCTACACAAACATCACGAAATGTCTCTTCTGTTTTGGGTCAATCCTTCTCTTGGCACATAACATCCATTGAAGAAGCCTGGAAGTTGTGGGTACAAAACCATAGATACAAACGGTTTAAGGCACTTTCCCTCCTCATTATTTGGGAATTTGGATTGCTAGAAATTTTGCTATATTTAAGGAAAAAGACTCCCTTCCTGAGCTTATTGTAGCCAAAAGCCTACCTATCCTAGCACATTTTTCACAAAAGAAAGATCTACCTCCCCCAAGGTAGGTAGTGGAAGAACACATTAACACCACTAGACCTTGGTATTTTTTTGATGGTGCCTCAAAAGATGATGGTTTTCTTTGTGGGGGAGGGGGCATCCTCCACCTTTCTCCAACACACTCTTTTAAGTTAAAGTGGGGTATGGGACAAGGAACAAATAGCTATGAAGAACTTGTGGAACTAAAGCTCTCGCTCACTTTTGCTGGGGAAAAAGGGATTTATATCTTTAGATCTTTGGGGATTCTATGGTGGTCATCGATTAGATGAGGAAAACACAAAAAATCCACAACATAATTCTTGCTTCATTACTTGAAGAAGTTTTTTTACTTACAGATATATTTACAAATCTGTCTTTCAAACATGTCTACATGGAAAGAAATGGACAAGAAGAATCCTTATCTAAAGAGGGAACTTATATGGCTTACGGAAAGTGGCACATCATAGAGCTCTTGGATGGCCAGAGTCAAGAACATTATTAGAGGCCCTATATAGAACAACCAACCTGCATTGTATAAAGGGTTTTTTTGTCCACTTTTTGTATATAGAAATGAGTCTTAAAGTGCACAAGAATCAATAGCAATAGTTTCTTTACGAATAAGGTCTCTTGAGACACATATTAGCTCAATAAGGTCTCTTGAGACACATATTAGCTCACTTTTCAGTCTTATTTCTTTAGGGATAATTTTTGTGTGATATCAAAAGACTCTACTTCTAGATTATGGTTTTTACAACAAGACTAGGAGATGAAACCTACTATACTTAGAGCAGTAAGATTTTTTGGGACTAAATGCATATATTCACATGCATTCTTCAGAATGTAAATTTTATACTTCTTAATCAAATTTAAGCTTTTTTTCTTTGGAAAAAAAATTATAATTATACTTAAAAATTTTAAGGAATAACTTTAAATAATTTTCTTTTATCCTTTTCAGAATTAAAATAAATCAATCAAAATAACCTCATTTAAAGTTTTTTTCCATTAAATCTTAATATTGTGTCATAGTTTTAGCAAACTATTCGTGAATACTTTGTCCATCAACCATTTAATGGATTCAAGCTCTGCTCTTATGTTAAAAGGAAACGACGTCAATAAAATTC
>ML813251.1:63054-73467 GCA_009831015.1 Picea engelmannii
ATTAAATTAAATTTGTATATTTTTTTCCATGGAAAAAAACCATATAGTTTTATTTATATAGACGAAATTACAAAAGTAGAATGTTGTAGCATTCTTACTTGCATGTCTTGCCTCATAAAGTATGTTATGTGGAGTTGTATCTCCTTCCAAAAACTGGTCATGCTGACCATGTTGGTCCAAAGTTTGTGGCTTTCCATCATGAACAATCACTCCCTTTTTATGGGAGCATAAAATATTTACAATAAAAGGAACAACTCTCTAGTCCATCAATGAACAACTCAAAACTGAAAAAACTATGATGATGTGTGAGAATTATTTAGAGAGGGGACCTAGAGTGGAGAATAATTTTTGAGGAGTTTAACTGGCTCTCTTCCTAGATCTTCTAGTAGCCATGGTCCAGGTCCAATCCTGACTTTGATAAGTTGTCCCTTTCTTGGTTCTAATTCCTGTAAACGTGTGTGAAAGAAACATGAGTGAAAGATGAAAGAATCCTTATGATGTCGTCCAAAATTGGCTAAAGTGTGTATGTGTGCAGTGACCATCTTCCATTTATACATTTAATCGCTAAAGAGGAGTTGCCAAAAATGTTTTTGGTATAAACCTTTCTCTTTTGTTACTGGCAAAAGAAGATTTACTACCCAAAATTCAATGAGGTTGTTTGTAGCAAGTCCCAATTGGGTACTAAATGAAATTTGTGTGACTTTGTCAAGATAGATGATACCCCCTGCAGCTCCTACGGATGGGGATCCTTGGGCAGCCCCATCGAGAAAGGCCTAAGGGGTGGATGGATCAATGGTCGGAGGGGATCATGGGGGGATGGTTTCTATGAGGGGGGTTGTGGGAAAGAAAGGAGAATGAAAAGGGAGGTAGAGGAAGTACGGGTAGGGGAAGGTTCAATGTCATCAAGTATAGTGTGGTTCCTAGCAATCCAGAATCTCGATGTTGTTATGAGGGGGAGGTGATCTAGATTATTTTTGGAACGAAATGAAAGCAAAGATATTCCAATGAAATACTCACTAAAATTGCCATAAACAGGGAAATACAACAGTACTTGATTTCTATTAATGAAAGAATTGTAAAGAGACTATAAAAATACAGAGTGCAAGACTTTCTAGAATGGTGGTAGATTTATCTTTGAGAAGAGATGTGATGACTACGCTCATTCGCAAGAAGATGATTTCAATGAGGCTCTGAAGGCCTTTTTATGAAAAACATGAATGCCAAAACCCTAGACATCCAAAAACCTAACCCTAGGAGATGAAACACCAAAAGTCATATGGGCCCCGTTTGGGTAAGTTGGTACATTAACTTCTCAGGGTCGTAACTTTTTCATACGCTCTCCGTTTTAGGCATGTGATAGCCTATTGGAAAGTTCTTTTCGAGAACTATGCATTATGCCATCAAACTTTGACTCTGTCTATAGTTTGACTGTGGCGAGCCAAAAACACACTGTTTAGGGCCCCAAAATGGCCCTGGAGGTACAACAAGTTATGATGACATGAAAACATACAAAATAAGCCAGTTGGATTAGGTGGGAGGCCACTAGTATCCACCTGGAATATGTGTAGGGCTTCAGATAGCCCCATAAGTTTAGAACCCACAATTACAAAGAAGTACAGAAGAACGTGTTGAACTAAAAACTGAAAAGAGGATCCAGTTGGAATAGGTGGGTGGCCACCAATATCCACCTAGATCAATCCTCCCCCCTTAGGAAGCAATGGTCTCCATTGCGTTGAGTGCCCAGAGAAGAGGGGAAAGCATTTTCTGAATCTGACGCTTGGTGAGTTGTGTGCCTTGTTGGAGAAGTTGTGCTTCTTGGCTTGTGAAAGACTGTCACAAACATGTTATTGGAGGGGTTGAATCTGTTCCACCAACTTGTTGTCTCTGGGTTGGATGGGGCATTGTGTAGGCACCATTGTAGGTGAAGAAACAATATCTTTTGTCTGTTCGACAATCTGGTTTTGCTGGATAGAAGGTTTTGAGGATGCAGTGGTTGTAGTGGTATTCTATTCATCCTCTGAACATACTGTGAAGAGGATGGATTTTGTAGTATGAGAGATTACCTTGAGGTGTTGTTTTGGTGGAACAGTAGTTGGAACTACCTCTGATATCCTTCATAGCTGACCTCCCAAAGTAATAATGACACTACAGGGTCTAGACTCGTAGACAACATGAAATTTCCACATACATGGTTGGCCCAAAACAACATCACAAACATCAAGAGGGGAAATGTAACACACTACCTCATCCTTGAATGGATGGATGCCATAGGACAGGTGACACTGTTGGCTGACATGAAAATCTCATCCCTGGTGAAGCCACACGATGTTGTATGGTTGCAGGTGTGGTGTTGTCGACAACCCCAAATTTTTTATGACCTTAGCTGAGATGAGGTTCTTCTGGCTGGCGTTATAAAAATGAAATGCAATGGGGTCCCCTTCACTCACATCTGTGAATGGAAGAGACACTCCCCCTCTTCTGGTTCTTCTAGCTGAATTGTTGTGGCCGCGACAGTAGCAATGGGGTCTGCGTCGATGATCTGTCTATTTTCAATATTTTCTGGATTGGATTCTGAATCAAGGTTCAACTCTGTGTCTTTGACCTCGACCACCAATGACTGTTTCGAGCGACATTCATCGATGTTGTGCCAGGGGATTTTGTGGAAGTCACACCACTTCCCAGTGTCATTCTTCATTTTTACTTTACCCTTTTTGTCCTGTGTCTTAGACTGGTTGTCTAGAGGCTATTGATTAGGGTCATCTTTACTGTGCTTTGGTTTTTGTAGATTTGCAGACCTGAATTCCCATTTGTTCTGGAGCCTAAATTTCTACTTGATTTTGACAACATATTGATAGGAAACTCCCAATGATGAGATGTTTAGGAAATCCATTTCGGTTTGGATGTACCTATGTAGAGGCCCACGGTATTTAAGAACTAGATGTTGGACATAGTATTTGATACCCATCTTGGTGCACGAGGTATGGAAAGTGTTTGTGAACTCCGACACTGTTTGGCTCTTCTCTTATCGCAATGTGGTCCATCTCATGTACTGGTCTTCATAGTTGTCAACATGATAGAACTGTTCTTTGACCACATCCATAAAAAAATCCCAAGTGGGCTTGACCCCATATATTCCAGATTCCTCTGTGGAACTTTTCTCCCAGTAAGTTTCCCACCAATGTTTGACATGGGGGAGAGCCTTGAGGAGTGTGAAGGTGATATTTTCCCTATCGGAAAGTTTTTGAACAGAGAAATATCCTTCTAAAAGATTTAACCATTTCTCTAGGGCATCCACATATATTTGACCTTCAAATATGAGAATATCAAAATTAACTTGTACCTTGAAGGGAGAGGTTCCTCCAAAATGGTCACTTGATGAAGATGCACCTGTTGCTATCGGCAGACATTAAAGGATGTGTGAAAAAATCTCCATCATTTCGTCCCTTTATCATGGGAGAGCTTGCTCAAGAAACATGTTAATAGAATCTTCTGCTCCACATTTTTTCTTTTTTGCTACCATGGAGGGTTTCTTGGGTGTGTGAGAGTGATTGTCCTCAAGAGAGACAAACTCGAGACCCAACTGGCTATACTCTAATGATCAAGAGAAGCCTACTCTAATACCATTGATCCATATGTTTTTTGGAACGAAATGAAAGCAGAGATATTACAATGAAACACTCATGAAAATGGCCAGAAACAAGGAAATACAACAATACTTGATTTCTATTAATGAAATAATTGTAAAGAGACTGTAAAAATACAGAGTGCAAGACTCACTAGAATGGTGGCAGATTTATCTTTGAGAAGAGATGTGACGGCTACACTCATTCACAAGAAGATGATTACAATGAGGCTCTGAAGGCCTTTTTATGATAAACATGAAGGCCAAAACCTTAGACATCCAAAAACCTAACCCTAGGAGATGAAACACCAAAAGTCATGTGGGTCCCGTTTGGGTAAGTTAGTACATTAAATTCCTAGGGTCGTAACTTTTGCATGTGCTCTACGTTTTAGGCACGTGATAGCCCATTGGAAAGGTCTTTCCGAGAACTACACATTACACCATCAATCTCTAGATCCGTCTATAGTTTGATTGTGGCAAGCCAAAAAAACACTGTTTAGGGCCCCAAAACGATCTTGGAAGTATAACAAGATGTGCTAACATGAAAACATACAAAACAAGCCAGTTGGATTAGGTGGGAGGCCATCAGTATCCACTTGGAAGAAACCCAACAATCCTTGATAACTTCCAGATAGTATTTGGAATACAACTAAAGAGGGTTGAATTTGAAAGGGATGGGGGATTTCTTACGAGGACCATCAATTTTGAGAAGGATAGGGTTATGGTCAGATAAACAACATGATGCCACCCGTTATTTGAATCTCTTGGCCCCCTTTAGGAGGGTATCCAAGAGAAGGAATATTTCCAGTCTCTTTGCAACCTTATCACTACATGTTCTCAAATTTCTCCAAGTGGGGCAGTATTTGACATGTTGTTTGTCGGATAGCTCGACTTCATCCAATTTCAAATTGAAAAAATTAGAGAGGGGTTCTCTTTGAGCTAAGCCCCCCCAAATTTCACAGTCTCCCGGTGTGAAATTTAGGTCCTCATTGATAATAGAGTGATGATGTAGATCCTTTTTGAATAAGGATTGCTAGAATTCCTTTCTAGCAGAGTAGGGTCCGTAAACATTTGTGCAAAGAAATTTGAAATTGATCTTGTTGGAGAAGAACAATGTGTGGAGGACAGAGGGAGAGGCCTATGAGTTTATGAATTGGGGGGCATATTCCCCCCTCCCTATAATGATTCCTCCATATATTTCTTGGGTGTCGAGGGCGAGAAATTCCCATCCAGGGAAAGAGATAGAGAAGGATTTCTCAACTTTTGTACCTACAATCATGGTTTCTTAGAGGCACATAATAGAAGGGGAGTGATTATTCACAAGTCTCTTCAAGGATAATATTTTGGCAGAGTTAGCTATCCCACAACAGTTGTGGTAGAACACAATCATCTGGAATCCTTACCAGGGGCATTTTCTCTAAGAGATCCAAGGAGAGTTTTTTGCTTTCCATATCTAATCTCAGAATTCGCTTGATTTTGTGCCTGGGAGAGAAAGGATTTTATTTCTCTCGAAAGAGGTTTTTTCTCAGGGGGGTAAGAAGGTCTAATACCACCTTCGATGCCAGAGTGAGAAGAGGAGAGAGAGAAGGAAAGTGAGTGGAGGTTGTATTTTTGTAGAGGGGAGGGGCGACGAGAGACAGACACGCGAGAGGGGGAGGGAGGGGCAGTGGGGGTGGGAGGGAACAATGGTGTCAGGATGGAAGGAGGGGACTAGGGATCCTTAGAGAAAATATGGATGAGGGGGGAGGAGAAATATCCCAAGGGTCCAAAGAAACTGAGAAAGAATGGGACCTCCAAGGGGCCAACATTAACGTGGGCATAATCAAAACCACTTGAAGAACTAGAAATGGATCTATGATTTGAAGAGGAGGGGGAGTAAAATTCATACTTGGAAAGAATCAGTTGTTGGTTCATTTGGAAGAGGAGGAGCCACCTCAATTGCTATAGATATGGGTTTCCAAGGAGAAGTCACGATGTTGGATTCTAGATGTGTGGGTCGGAGTTGTCCCGACAACTGATCATTCTTTTGTATGAAGTCCTCACCTGAACTATTCTTCACCCGGAGTGATCTATGAACCCCATTTGAAAAACCTCTGGCTATGTTTCCATAGAGGTGGTATCGACTTTATTTGAATGGAATACCCTCGTAGTCCAGGAATTGTGTGAAGGACAAATCTCTGTAGGTAATAGTGATTTAATCAACGAGACCATATGAAAGACTTATACCAACTAGGATTCGTGCCATGCCCATGTATCCTGAGATGGTATATGAGTGATCCACGTCATAGTAGAGTCCAATAGAGTTTTCAATTTCCCTGAAGAATTCTTCTAAACAAAAGATTAGAGGGAGGCCTGGTAGCCTTAGCCAAACTAGGTAAAATTCGACTTTCTCATAGGAGGCATCGAAGTCTATCGACCAATTTTTTAGGAAAAGGAATTTAGCACCATAGGATCATGATCCAACAAGAACCTTGTGGACATACATCGTCGATCGAAAGGTCTAATCCATTTAACCTTTTTCCAAAATCAAACATTTTGGAGAGTATCCTAGAAGCAGAAGGAAGTTCTGCACGATCCAATGTCATAGTGAGGATGTAGAGAGTCTCTTACTAGCAAACCTACCAACAAGAGTTTCATTCTGCATTGTTGCTATATTGTTCAACTGAATTTTTTGCCGAGAACGAAGTTTTTCCCCCCACCTTCCGCTTTAGGCAACACTTTTTTTTCCTATGGTCAACCATTTCCAAAACACCAGGGCTATAGATCGAAGCGATCGTAGATCTCGAGATGTCCCCATGTACAAATATTTTCATGAGAAGATTCCCAATGAATATATCTGGAAGTGGAGGAGAATGGTGCAATAAAATCTTTGGTTGTTGTTCTGGATACCAAGAATCAGAGACAATGACGTCATGATGTAAAAACCAGGTTTTGTTAGGGATTTTATAACACAAGGAGGGAGATGAGACCGGTACAACCTCCACACATGGGGTTGTCAATGGGGATGGATGTTTCAGGTTGGATCAAGACACGGAGAGGGTATTTTCAGGGAGGAGAGTAGGGTGGTTGCACGAGGGAGGAGATTTGGAAGAGAATGGAGTGGGGTGAGGAAACAAGTGGGAGAGGTGGGTGACATCTTTGGTATGTAAACCTGAACCAAGTGAGGTTGTCGAGGGGGGGAGGTGATGGAACCTGCCAAAATGTCAATCCCGATAGTTGGATCCTCGTAGTAATGTAGTAGTTCCCATTTGTCTGTATCCATAATGACTTGGAGTGGGTGAGAGGTTCGAGGGGAGAGCATTACCCTGATGTCAAAACAGGGTCTGCAGTAATCCTAACCATCTGAAACTGCAAATCCCTCGCATGTTTGATTGATGATACATATTAGTCTATATTGGACTAGTGAAAATAAATTTATATATATCTATATCTATATATAAATTAATTATATATATATATATCTATTGTTAACCATCCTAGATCCATCTTATCTTTGGATCAAGTGTCGAGATGAATCAAATATCTAGAGGTGAAAACCTTTAACCTTTCTTTAAGTTTTGCACTCTAAAAAAAGGTTTGCACCTCAATAGATTTGATGTCTCTTGATGCTTGATAGATCCGGAGTCAAGATGGATCTAGGATGGTAATATTATAATACTAGCACAACCATAATAGTAAAAGTGGTTGATATATATGGATTGATGCTATTTCCCACCCTTTAAAATTAATGGCGGGCATGACCCCCTTGTCCATGTTTGTGGGACAATGGACCTCTGCACCCAGTCATTTGACTTCTAAAGTGTAGAGAGGTGTACACGCCCTATCTCTCTAGATTTGAACCCATGACCTCTTAAAGAGAAACACATATTCTTAACCATTATATTAATATATGATATAATTTATAAAAAAAATAATATACAATATATAAGAAATATAATTATAAATATATAAAATACTTAATTAAAAATTAATTTATAAGAAATAAATATATAACATATAAGAATAGATATATAATTATGATACTATATATATAATAATAATAATAATCTATTTTTAAGGTGGTAAAATCTACGGAGGTATACATACCACCCTACCCTCTCTGGATTTGAACTTGTGACCTCTTAAGAGGAAACACATGTTCTTAACCATTAGTCCCACTCAGGCTATATATATATATATATATATATATATATATATGTTGCACGAGTTTTGGGAAAGTGAGAATTTTGGGAACGTGGATACTAGTATACAAGTAGAAGTTTCCCCCAAATTTGCAGAAACATGAAGTTGGGAGCAACAATAATATATATTAAAAAAATCTAAAAAATATTTTAGATTACAATGTATCTAGATAATGATACATTTTAAATCTTATTTCAATAAAATTTAAGGTCAATCCATAACAAAGTTAATCCATGATAAGGTTGCTCATATTGCAACAAGTACAATATAGAAATTACTAATTTAATTTGTACTAATAAGAAAATTAATATATTTAACACAATATTTAAACTTTAATATCCATAAACATTCAATTAGAAAATGAGTTCAACAAAATTGAAAATACATATACAAAATTTTAACATCTTTTTAAAATTAAACTTTACATATATAAACTTCAAAAATCTTTGTAAATTTGAAGCATTACACTTATACCGATTGGAAAAAAGCTAAATAATATTACTCTATTAATATGAAAATACAATAAAAGTCAATGATATGTTTGGTTGATAGCAACAAGAGACCGAAGAAAATGCTTCCCATGTATAGGGTATTGATTTATTCGATATTCATGTATAGTCTTGAAGAAAAACAAATATGCATTAAAATCTTTTCATATCCACAACTATAATGAGTATTATTAAGTTTTTTTACTTAAATAATTTTTAAAATAATATTTAGTGTAGTTTAGTCTTTGTTTTATTGTGATATTTTAAATAAATATAATGAAAATATTTGTAGTAAATTATGTATTTGTAATAATGAAATAAAAATATTATTTAGAAAACACGTTCCCAAGCTCTCATTTTCTTGATGTTGAAGCTCCCAAAAAGAAAACAAGTTCCCAAAACAGTTCCAATCCAATTCAAGACGTTTCTTACCAGTTCTCAAGCTCCCTGAAATGTCGAGAGAGTTTTAGAGATGTTGGAAATGTCGGGAGCGATTCACATACAACTATGATATATATATATATATATATATATATATATATATATATATATAAGAGTGGAGTGGGGCCAGGGAGGAGGTGGGAGAGGGGGATGGCATCTTTGGTACTTAAACCAAAATCAAGCGAGGTTTTCGAGGGGGGACGTGACGCGACCTACCCAAATGACACTTGGATCCTCGAAGTAGTGTAGTAGATCCCCTTTCTCCGTATACATGATGACTTGGAGTGGGTGAGAGGGTCCTGGGAGAGTATTGTCTTGATGTCGCAATAGGGTTTGTGGTAATCCTAGCTCCATCTATGTTTGATTGCCTCTATATATATATATATATGGGATAATGAACTCCTTCTCCTAGTCATTTAAATTTAAATTCTACATATGTACATGTCCTATCCCTCTTGATTTGAACCTGTAATTTCTTAGGGAGAAACACACCTTCTTAACCATTATATTAATATATGATACAATTTAAAAAAAAAAAAATATTTAATATATAAGAAATATAATTATAAATATATGAAATATTTAATAAAAAATTAATTTATATGATACCTTCATATATGACAACAACAACTTGGAGGAAGTGACTTCATACAAATATCATGGAATAGATATTCACCACAAGATGTAATTATAGCATTGAGAAAAGGATTATTGGGAGATGAAAATCTTATTATGGGCTTGAAAAGAATTGTCGATCAACCAACCTTTGGATTTGGGATGAGAAGAAACTCCTCTTTGAGACTCTTGTTACACCTATTATTCTACATGGATGCAAATTCCGGGGATGCAATATCTCTCATGAATCCTGGAGAATGATAGAAAAAATCCAAAAGAATTTTGTAACTTATAATCTCAAAATTAAAGGAAATACGCCATATCCCATTCTCCTCTTAGAGGAAAGCCTTTCCCCTATTGAGAACATAGCTATGACTAGATACCTAATGTATAAGAACAAGTTAAACTACATCGAAAACAACAGGCTTCCTAAAATTTCTTCAAAATCTAGTTGTAAGGTCCACCTTTGAATCAAGCGAGGATGACATAAAGATGTCCAGTCCTGGCTAAGCCAGTGGGGAATCATGGAAGATACCATTTTACAGAATAAAGATACTATTAAAAATATTCTTAAATCAAAGTTTAAGGAGAAAATGTGGTTTGATAAAGAGTTAGAAGAAAAAATAAAATTAAGGTATTATAATGATGTAATCAACATTAATCTAGAAGATCAAAATTATCTTTCTATTTTAACAAATGTAAAGAAAAAACAAAGCATTGCTAACTCCATAGTGAAACTGGACATTGGTCTATTCCTAAAACACTATGGGATGAAAGAGTGTGTCACCTTTGTGACACTAAGAAGGTTGAAGATGAAAAACATTTTCTCTTAGATTATCCAACCACCTAGATTAGATCTCAATTTCAAAATATTTGTCACAACCTTCCTAACCTATTAACTCAACAAAACTATGGTGATCTTGGAAAGATTCTCTTAATTTTTTTTTAGCACAGAAACAAAATTGTAAAGAATTGAAAGTAATCCCTTACCCTCTTAAGGTTTGATAGACCAATTCGATCTTAGTAGACATTAATCATCATCATCGTGATATAATTTATTGTATC
>ML813251.1:74931-86119 GCA_009831015.1 Picea engelmannii
TCAACAATAAAAAACAAAAATTCAAATTATTTATAAATCTAAAATATAGACATAAAGGATTTGTGAATTAAAATGTTCATATAATTAAATGTGAAATATGTATGAAATGGTCATTCATTATTGACCAACGACGACCACATAGACTAAGGTTGAACACATAGACTATGGTTGATCATGTTGACTATGGTAGACCATGGTTGAGAATGGTGATTATGGTTGATCATGGCTAACCAAGACCGTGATCGACCATGGTTGAATGTGGTTGTCATTGAACGATCATGACCATGGTTGATTAGCACTGTGAGCATGGTTTCCAATGACCATGGTTGTACATGGTTTACTATGGTTGAATATGGTTAACCATGGGTGCACATGAGAATGGTTGACTATGGTTGATGTTGATTGACTATGGTTGACAATGACAATGAGCGTGGTTGAGCATGCATGATTATGGTTGACCATGGATAAATATGGTAGACCATGGGAGAACATGACCATGGTTGACTATGGTTGTTGTTGGCCATGGTTGAATTTGGTAGACCATGTGGTGGAATATGGTTGACAATGTATATGGATGATTATGGTTGACTCTGACCATGGTTGACTATGGTAGACCATGACCATGACCATGGTTGACCATGGTAGACCATGACCATGAGAATGCTTTTCTAAATTTGGCAATGGATGATTTTGGTTGACCATGGCCTTGGTTGAACCACGACCATGGTTGATATATGGTTGACCATGACCATGAGCATCGTTGACCATGGTAGACCATGACCATGGTTAACAAAATTAGTAGTTGATAAAGACCTTAGTTGACCATTATCATGGTTGAAAATGAGCATGGTTTACCATTACCATCATTGACCATTAGCATGGATGACCAAGGTTGAAAATGGATGATTGTGGTTGACCATGTCCTTGGTTGGACCACAAAGATGGTTGATATGGTTGACCATGGTCATGGCTATGATTGACCATGACAATGAAAATGGTTGACCAAATTGCTATTTGATAATGTACGTTGGTTGACCATGAACATGGTTGACATTGACTATGGTTATCCGTGACCATATTTCCACATTAATTAATTATGTTGAGTTGCCTATGGTTCAATATGGCGATTATATAAAACCATTGGTTATTTTGTTACCTCGGGCATGATTATAATTTCCCGGAATGTATTTATGAGTTGGGAAATGTTTTTATGGAAGTTGAGGCAATAGTGTTTTCTTGCTAGATGTTATCGTACATAAACGGAAACATATTTATGACTATGTCTGTTAAACTTTCAGGTGGATATCATGTAAATGATTGCAAGTTCTCAACCGAGAGGGAAGCTCAATGTTGAGTATCTCTATGGAACTTGTCATGAGAATGGCAGTAAGATCCTTGGGAGAAGGATATGGAAGTTGATATGTCCATGAAGGACATGGAAAGGGTGCAAGCAATGAACTTGCATGATGAATGTTTAGCTATGTCTGTATATGCTTGAGTGCATGAATTTGATGCAATGTGAGGTTGCTTGATATGAAGACTAATATTAAGACCTATATATGAAGGATATTAAATGTGCAAGTGATGCATATATATGATGTATGAGAATATGTATACTAAAGGAACGACGTGACTACCTAAATGAGTGAAATGTAAGGCAAGAATTGTACTTGCCCAGATTGAATGAATACCATGGATGCATGGCTGACTCTATTATGAAGAGTCATGAAAGTTTTGTTTTGAATAATAGCTTAATGAGAATGTGTTCCATTCCCTTAGAAAAAGACAATATAAATAGATGAAAGAGTAAAGGAGCAAGGATGCTCTATTGTCATGATAAAAGGCAACATGATTATGCCTTTGAGGGTCGCATGAGAACAATTGTGAACAATCATGAGTTAAATGGTTTTAATGAAAAGATGCATGTGAGCTGCAAAATGTACCTATGGTAAATACAAATAGGCTTATGATTATGCAGGTGGTTAAGTGCATCATGGATGTAGGTTAACAAAAAAGGGATTTCAAATCCTTCTTTGTAACAAAGATAGAAGTTGTTTGATTTTAGGCTAGAATATAGGATCTAGGGTTGAATAAGGTGATTTGATCCAAATATAGTGGATCTAAGAAACATAAATTGATTGTATTTAATCCCATCGAGGCTCTTGTATTTAGAGGTTGAGAGTCGAGAGTAGAGAGCTTAGGATGCGAAATAAATTGATAAATCTCTGATTATCAATAAATGAAATTGAATTTCATTTGAAAACTCTCATCCTTGGAGTGATTGTGTATGTCTATTTTGGTATCTTGCTACACGATATCTGAGTTTTTATTTTTTTATAGATTCAAGCCGGGAGCTCATCAAATCTACTGTGGAAAAATCGTAAGTATATTCTGCAATTGAACTTAGCAAATCAAAACTATGTTCGTAGCCTAAACTCTTTGTCAAATATTACTATGTTGGAATTATTATATCTGGAATTGTGTGGTTTAAAAGCAATTGAGGGATAAGATAAAATGTCATAATCCATTACAGAGATTGTATATGCACACGGGTTAACGTCGAGACTTGTACCCATAATTTAAATTCAATATAGTTTTTGTTTTGAGTTTGGGATCCTTTCGTAGATCGAATGACCCGTATTCATTGCGGAGATTATAAAGCACAGTGGTAGACCCGACCTTTTGCGGACCCACAATTTTATAAAATGCACCAGTTATACAATTGAAATCCAACTATTGTTTTGGTACTTTAATGTTACATTGTAATATTAAACCAATATCCATCGTAGATCTGTAGATCTAACAGTTGTTGTAGGTCTATGGGTTGATTTCATAAGTTTTACTGACATCTACAACATTAGCTAGCAACCAAAACATGTATAAAAATGTCCATACCTATGTGGAATAAGGCATGAAGGAATTTGGTGAGAATCCCTTCTTAAATGATTTCAGTATCTTAAGGATATGCAAATAATTATGAGTGATTGTTGTATGCTATTACTACCCAAGCAGGGTAAGATTCATGAAAGAAGAATCTGAACAATAGAGAGAGGAAGTCTATGCTAGTCAAGGATGAGTTATAATCCTTGCAAGAAAATGCATGAGAAAAGAGTACCATGGGTACAATGACCAATCCAAAGAGATTGGGAATACAGGTTCTCATAGTTAGCACATTGCATGGAATTGTTTTGAGGAAATGCATGTTTGCATAAAGGGCAGACAATGGATTTTACATTGAGGAAGGAGAACCTTCCAATATTTTACTTACATTGTGTAGGCATTAAAGAAAAGCAAATATGGGTGGCCATGAGTTGTGGCACCCTGGTTACTAATGAAGGAAGAATGCTTGGGTGCATTCAAGAGAAACTTATAGTTTCATATGTGTTGATTTGGGATCATGATCATCTTGTAGTAGGAAGTACAATCCTGCTGCAATAATGAATCACAATGAATCATCCCTTTGGTAAAAAGGTTAGTTAAGCTCCAACACACCATGGAAACATGCTTGTCATAAAGTGTGGCAAACTTGAAATCAATGCAAGGTTGCATTGGGTGTGAATGTGGCCATGAATATTGGCACATTGATTAAAGTCATTTGATATTTAATTGCATTTGTAAAATTTAGTATGTTGAAAGGATGCATACGTAAATAATGATATTTCCTTTTGCTTTGTATCCATGAAGAGATGAAAATAACTTGGAATGTTAGTATGCAGAGTTTTTGAAAATATAAAGTGCATGAAAACTAGCAATTTGTTTGACTGAGGAATGTTGAAGTTGCAGGAATAAAAGGGTCTTGGATATGGCAGTGTTATAAGCCCATAAGGAAGACCAATTTCCTATTGAGCCAAATTGCGAGGAATGGTATTTCCTTCTTTTAAAAATGAAATTGATTGTTAGTATGCACAGTTCTGAAATTATTTGTGAGCCACTGCAAGGGTGCAATGAAAATAAATTATGCATGAAAACTAACAATTTGTTTGGTTGAGGAATGTTGAAGTTGCAGGAAGAAAGGGTCTTGAATACGACAATGTTGTAAGGCATAAGGAAGACCAATTGCCTACTGAGCCAGACTACTGTGGGAAGAAAAATACCATACTTGTGAATTTGGTTCCTGTAGGGAAAAGATCTGAAAAACAAAATGTAGAATTTGGAAAATCTGTGGGTGACAGATTTGCAAGAAAATTATGAATTTGAAATTGATGATAATATCTCATAAATTTTGTATAACTATGATACAAGTGAGACGAAAAAGATTTTTCTAGGGAGGACAGGTGAAGGATGTCAAGCTGGAAAGCATGAAAGAGGCTATTGTTGAGACACGAGAACCCTGTGGTAAGCCATGATCGCCCTATAACATGTTGTGTTATGATAACACAAGCCGAAGGGATGCCTCGACTATAAGGCTCAATGAAGTCTTTGAAATTCTTCTTGTGCGAGAAATCATTGGCAAGGAAAGATGGATCACCTGAGGAACTGTTTAGCAGAGAAGAGGATGCCTGAGCCTAGGCCTGGAGGGTGAGTGACCGCAAGGAAGCAAAGACTTTGATAATTCTTACAAACTATCGATTATGATCATGCACACAATGGGTATGTCCAGGAAAAAGAAGTGAGCCCAAATAAAAGGACAACCATGTGGATGAAAATCCATGGATTGAACAGATAAGTATTGTGCTAGATTATGAAAATTTTCCTCTTGAATTTTGCACAACAATAAACTGTTTTCGCATGAAATTGTGATTAATATGCTTGTTGTCCAAGATTATTGAAGGTAGGTGACAAAGGCCAAGAGTCTGAAAGGACTTGACCTAGAAAGAGGATCAATATTTCTGAAGCAGTTGAATGACAAAGGCATGACAGGTCACAGGTGTTACTGAGAAAGAACACCGAGGACAGTGTTCCTTTTTAAAGGGCAGGGGATTGTAACACCCCTGTTTCCCCCAGCTTGTAATGAATCGTTAATTATGATTACCATGCTATGGCATGGGAACAATGTAATGCATTGTTGTTTAGGTTTCCAATGAATGACTATGGGGGGGGGTGAAGCCTTGAAGTATTGGCCGTGATATATCACTAGAAGAAAGAGTGATGAAACTGTAGAGAGGGTTCATTAGTTCAAATGACCCAAATTATCTTTTCTAAGATAATAAGCCTCATATGGATTCCAAGGAGGAATTAGTTAAGGAAAGAAGGACCGGTGGTTGAACAATCAACTACCCCCATGAATGGAAGCATGGAGGGTTTGGATGGGGAGACATAAGACTGTCAGCCTGAAGTACCACAGAGGGAAGTTTAATCCTGTAGACCCAAATTAACCTAAGTTTCCTTTTGACAGAAGGAACAAGACAGATCCAAAATCTTCATTAATGGGAGAAAAAATGTGCAAAAACATACACGCGAATACATACAAGAAGAGAAGATACACCGAGAGAGGGAATGTGTGACCCGGATATGAAGAAGAAAAGAGGAAGAGAGCGTGAGGCCCTCCAATTGAGAAGAAGAACTGAAATCTTGATAAGTTTTCCTGGTTACTGGAGAGAACAAGAGAAAATATCTCTGAGAATTTATAGGGGAACGCGACCTGAGCAGGAGACTGCTAGATTGATGTTGAGGAGGCATTTGATAAACCTTCCAGAGAATGTGATAGAGAAAGAACCTCTGAGAAACTACAAAGGCTCCCTAGTGATATCATTGCTTGGCACAAGGGTAGCCAGAGTGCTAAGAATGAATGCCTCTGAGCCTATGGTTGGGTGGAGAGGCTAACACCCACAGTCAGTTGGTCAGCTAGAAACTGTAATAGATAAGTGTTTCATTTACCTTGTGCACTTATATTGAAATGCATGTTTTGAATGTATGAGTTTACTTATCTCTAAGTTAATTGGGTAATTTTATGTTATCTACTTTCAGAGTTATATGCATGCACGTGCATTTTATAGTTGAAGGAATGAACCTCTGATATTATATAAGTTTTGAATTGTTTCTCTTCTGTAATCCTAGTACAAGGAATACACATATACCCTTCCGAATATAAAAGCTCGAAGGAGAGACCCGTGCACAATGTGTAGGGCCAACACTTAGTGAAGCGTTGAAAGGTTCTCAAGGCGAGCGAGCGCAAGGAGTGTGCGGGAGACTTTTCTAAGTCTCAAGCTCATGAAAGATAGCGAGAGTTAGGTATCGAAAGGGAGGATTCCTGTATTTGGAGGATGAGATCTGTTCAAGAGGAACCAACTTATGTCACAACCGTTGGGTCTGGAGAAGAAGGTTGAGCATAGACCCTAGAATTTGATAAGGTTCCATATGACCCAGGCTTGGAAACCCCTTTCTAAGCCTGAAAGGAGTGAAGCTACTCTGGCTTCGGAACTCCAGGAAGTTGGAGCTTCAGGACATATGAATTCACAAACCTCGAAAATATTCGAAGGCCGGAGTTGCGAATTGATGAGGGACATGGATCTGGGAATCCATTGGGAATCACTCTCAACCGTTAGATCAAACTTAGTGAAGAGGTAGTGCTAGGCACTTCGACAAAGTCCCACTTCAGGAGAATAGAGGTGGTCTAGTGCCAAAACTTCTGAATGTTGGAGTCGCGAAGTTAATCTGGGTTGTTGAGAGTAGAGGGACGCGTGTCCAAAGATCAATGGCTATCCGAAAGTCCAGTCATCCTGCGGTATCGAAGTAAAAACACAAGAGAGCGCAAGTTTCCTCAAATCTCTGCAGGACGGAGATACATGGCATCATTTCAGAAGTTTGGGAATTCAGGACTCTGAAGGACATGCGTGCATAAGAGAAAATGGATGTTCAGTGTCGAAGCACCGGACGACGAACTCCCCTGCAACTTATGTGTGAAATGAAGATCAAATCCCACTATTGGATTGGATGGTGGATGTACTTCTACCATGGATGTAGGAGCTTGAGGTGTTAGATTATGAAAGATTGTGCTCGTTTTACCATTGACAATACCCTTGTCACCCAACCATAGGCCGAAGCCACCCTTCGAGCACCTTGACCTTGACAGAGAAAAGAATCCTGGTAGCATTCCAAAACCAAGAGAGGCTAATGCACCAAGCAATAAGTAACCAAGTTGATCAGATAGTTCCACCCAAGAACTGGCGCAACACCTTCCCCAGGACTTGCGCACAAAACTATTGGACTGCAGTGCGCATAAACGACTCTCTGCAATTCTGAGAAGTGTGTCAAATGAGAGACTGGGGCCCTGTATTTATAGTATTCCTGGCAGAATTTCCTGGGCCGACTTCTCTCTCTGGGTACTAATAAATTCATATTAATTATATTTCTGCAGCCAACATCTTGTCTAGGGTTTCCTTCATTTCTTTGCTTCCTTCCAAAACATTCTAATCTTGTTAAAGGTCACAATAGAGGTTCATACCTCCCTAATCTACCATAATATCAAAAGTCCCTCCTAGATAGGAGGTATGGTCTTGAGCACAAACAGACCATTCAACTGGTAGTATCACGAGCACCGTCATTATTATCCAACTGGATAATCTCCTATGACAACTGATACAATATCAATTGATAGAGCACAACTGTGTCTATCCACGATAGTACACAACTACTCAAACCGTGACACATAGTCACAAACAGTGGAACATATCCACCACAGTAGTATATCTCTACTATCTGGAGACAAACAATCTCCATAATAATCATCTAATGAAAACCTGCACATAAAATATTGTTAAAATAAACTGAACCATCTGGGCCAATCTTTCACTCACATCTGTGAGATTTGAAAGAATATCTTCCCTCAGTATAGAACATCAACAATGGGATATCTACCCTATTCTTCTCAAACAAGGAGGAATGATTGTTTCTGATTTATGAGCCTGGACCATTCCTCACCCTGGGCCATTCCTCCAAAACTAGACAAAGTGTAACCTGGAGAGAATGAATATGCCCTAAGGAATGTATGTCCCTGATTGTTGAGCCTGGACCATTCCCCACCCTGGGCCATTCTTCCTACACTAATCAAAGTGCACCGTGGAGAGAATGTATAAACCCTAAGGAATGAATGTCCGGACCATTTCCTCTGTTAACCACAAGAGGAAAAGATTGTCCTGTATCAACCTCCAAAACAGACCATTCCTCATGTTAACCACAATGAGAAATCGTTGTCTGGCGAGGCGGGCTAGTCTTCTTGAGTAATCCTTAAGAAGAGAGACTGCCCTAGACCACTCCCCATATTAACCACAATGGGAAGTCGTCGTCTATGATAAATCAACAATCTGGACCATTTCCCATGTTAACCACAATGAGAAATTGTCGTCCGTCAGAAATCTCAATCCACTTTCCGAACATGAAAGAATCTGTCCAATATGGACTATTTTTCAATCACAAAGATAAATGTTTCAATAATATTTTTCAACAATATTTTTAAGTGCTCCCTCCTAACCTGGAGAGTCTTCCCTTTCAACTAAGGGAGTTATTTCTATGATCCCCATCTTCTCTCAGAAATATGCAAACTTTATTCTGGATAGAGGTTTTTTCAGAATGTCTGTTGTCTACTCGTCAGTGGGGATATACTCGAGCTTTACCTCTCCTTCCTCGACTTTATCTTGAATAAAGTAGTATTTGATCTCAATGTGTTTTGACCTTTCATGAAACACGAGATGTTATGATAATCTTATACAACTCTGATTATCACAATGTATTATGGTTGATTCTGGAATATGATCAAATAAGTCGGAGATTACTTCCTTAACCATATTGCTTCAGTGCATGCTTCACATACTGCGATATACTCTGCTTATGTTGTGCTGAGTGCAACATACTTATGTTTCCTGCTGCCCCAATATATCATAGCGGAGCCCAAGCTGAAACACATACATGAAGTGCTCTTTCTGTCTTTTTCACTTCCTGCCCAATCTGAGTCTGTGAATCCATGAAGTTGTATATTGTTGGATGTGGTATATCTCAAACCATAGTTTATTGTTCCACGAATATATCTTAATACATGCTTTGCAGCTATCCAATGCTCATGTCTTGGTTCCACCTGGAACTGGCTTAGTGTATTCATGACAAAGAAAATGTTTGGTCGAGTATTTACCAAATACATCATTGACCCAATTAGTTGTCGATATAGAGATGGATCTATTGGATCAAAATTTGGAACTTTCACTTTTCTTATATTCGCATTCATAGGAGTGTCCATGGACTTACAATCCATCATTCCAAATTTTTGAAGGATCTTTATTGCATACTTTCCTTGTCCAAGGAATACTTCACCATGTTTCTGCCATACCTCTAGTCCCAAGTAATAATGCATGAGACCTAGATCTTTCATATCAAATTCAGAAGCTAATTCCTTCTTGCAATGGATAATGAGAGACTCTTCACCTATCATGAATAGATCGTCAACATATAGTAGTAGGATTACATGTGCATTGTCCGCGACTTTATAGTAAAGGTTTGGATCTGCATGACTCTTGGAGAAACCGGGTCTCGTTAGATAACTGTCCATTCTGGCATACCAAGCCCTTGGAGCTTGCTTGAGTCCATATAGATATTTCTTCAATCTGCAAATGTGAGTGTCTCTGGAATGTACCTCAAACCCTTGAGGTTGTTCAATATATACTTCTTCTTCAATAGCTCCATTGAGGAAAGCTGTCTTTACATCCATCTCATGTAAGTTCCATCCCATGGAAGTGGCAAGAGATATGATAGCTCTGATGGAAGTATATCTAGCCACCGGAGCAAACGTCTCATCATAATCTTCTCTCACCTTCTGGGAGAACCCTCTAGCTACGAATCTTGCCTTGTATTTATCCACGCTTCCGTCTGTTGCATGTTTGATCTTGTACACTCATTTTGAAGTTACCACCGATTTTTCTTTAGGTCTTGGTACGATTTCCCATACCTCATTTTTCATAATGGATTGATGCTCTTCCGTCATAGCTTCTTTCCATTGTCCCTTTTGAACTGCTTCTTCAAATGTGGTAGGTTCTTCATCTAGAAGCTTCGTCATGTATGCTGCATAACTCAAGAATCTTTTAGGTCTTTTACTCTTTCTGAATGTTCCTTCTGGAACCTTGAGTCTTTCTACGTCTTGTAAGGTAGCTTCAAGCCAAGCTGGTCTTTTCTTGGTTTTAGTTACAATATCTGAATCAATGTTTTCACATGGCTCCATAGGATGATCAGGTAGTTCCTTTTCGTCATTTACGTTTTCTGTGCTTTCTTCGTTAAGTTCTTCAATCTCTTCTTCTTCTATATTTTCTTCTATGGATTTCTTGAAGGCCATCTTCTCATTGAATGTTACGTCTCTGCTGAATTCGATCTTGTGTTGTTCTGGAATATATATTCTATAGGCTTTGGATGAATCACTATATCCCACAAATATCCCTTTCTTTCATGAAGGTTCTAGTTTATTCCTCTTGTCCTTGGGAATGTGAGAGTAAACAAGACATCCAAATATTCTTAGATTTTCCACATTAGGTTTCTTACCTGAGAAAGCTTCTTCTGGTGTCATGTCCTTCAATATACGATGAGAACTTTTGTTCTGTACATATATTGTTATCATTGCTACTTCTCCCCATAAGAACATGAATAGACCTTGATCATTTAGTAAGTCTTTTACGGTTTCTTCAATGGATCTGTTCTTTCTTTTTGCTACACCATTTTGTTCAGGATTATGAGGAACAATCATCTCCCCCCTAATCCCTACCGATTTGCAGAATGCAATGAATTCCTTTGATGTGTATTCTCCACCATTATCAGTTCTTAGCATCTTGATCTTCTTATTCGTGAGATTTTCTATTTCTGCTTTGAACTCTTGAAACTTGCTGAATACTTCGTCTTTTGTCTTGAGTAGATATAACCAAGTCTTTCTTGAATAGTCATCTATGAAGATTACATAGTAAGAAGATCCTCCTAGATATTTTATTGGCATCGGACCGCAAACATCTGAGTGTATCAGATCTAGAATCTCCTTAGATATTTTGTTGTTGCTTGGGAATGGTTTCTTGATATTCTTCCCAAGACCACATCCTTTGCAAATTCCTTCATGTGTAGACTGCAACTTTGGAATTCCTTCAACCATCCTTTTGAGAAAGGGTAATGCTTGATAGTTAATGTGAGCGTACCTTATGTGCCAAAGCTCATTGGGGTTGACTTCGTTGTGTACAAGAGCTTCTTCATTTTGTTCTAGTAGTCTATACAGATTTCCTTCACGACT
>ML813251.1:86169-98016 GCA_009831015.1 Picea engelmannii
TCTTCTAGGAAAGATATCGATACAAGATTCTTTTCTAAACCAGGTACATATAAAACATTGCTTAAGTGAACATAGTTACCTGTTTTC
This sequence comes from Picea engelmannii, assembly GCA_009831015.1. Taxonomy (NCBI): domain Eukaryota; kingdom Viridiplantae; phylum Streptophyta; class Pinopsida; order Pinales; family Pinaceae; genus Picea; species Picea engelmannii. The sequence goes on from ML813251.1 coordinate 86,257, forward strand.
ATTTTGATGGAGGCTTGTCCAAATCCTTCCACGGGGTAAGTGGTTTTGTCTCCAAGATCTACCTTGTACAAGGTCTTATTCTCATTTAGATTTGAGAGTCTGGCTTGATCTCCTGTCATGTGCCTATAAGCTCTACTATCGACTATCCACATGTCATCTTCAATCGTTCCGGTAAGAGCTGAGTAGTGTAAAAGACTGATCGTTTCACTCATGTCTTCGGTTGAATGGTAACTGGTCATGCCTTGATCCAAAACTTCAACTTCGTCGTTTCTGTCTTCTGAGAGAGCCAAAAGGTGCATTGAGTTAAGGCATATCTTAATATCTTCTTTTTTAGCGTGATGCTCCATCATAAGGTGTCGGATATGAGATTAGGGTTTCTACAACTGCTTCTGCTAGTAACCCTAGCGCCATTGTCTTTGGAAGCTGCTCTTGCTAGTAACCCTAGCAACAGTTCCTCAACGAGCTCAATATCCTAGCGGCTATGCTTCCTTCCAGCGTTTAGACTGAATGAAGGAGGTGTGGCCCCATAACCTATTAGAATATGAAATATTGTGCTCATTTTACCATTGACAATACCCTTGTCACCCAACCATAGGCCGAAGCCACCCTCCGATCACCTTGACAGAGAAAAGAATCCCGGTAGCAATCCAATAGCCAAGAGAGGCTAATGCACCAAGAAAGAAGTAACCAAGATAATCAGATAGTCCCACCCAAGAACTGGCGCAACACCTTCCCCAGGACTTACGCACAAAACTGCTGGACTGCAGTGCGCAGAAACTGCTCTCTACAATTTTAAGAAGTGTGTCAAATGAGAGATTGGCACCCTGTATTTATAGTATTCCTGGCAAACTTGCCTGGGCCGACTTCTCTCTCTGGGTACTAATAAATTCATATTAATTATATTTCTGCAGCCGACATCTTATTTAGGGTTTCCTTTATTTCTTTGCTTCCTTCCGAAACATTCTAATCTTGTCAAAGGTCACAATAGAGGTTCATACCTCCCGAAGCTACCATAATATCAACATGAGAATGATACGAATGAGATGGATCCACGTGGCCCTCAACCAATGAATGTTCGAAGAACTTCAAGAAGCCATAACTTGCAACCTAGAGCTCGGATTTGAGCCTGGTAGCAATCGTTATAACACCACTGGTGTGTAGAAGAGGATGAATATTTCAAACATAGGAGTCAAGATGTTTAAGGAAGAGAAATTTTGATGCCCCATTCCTTAAAAAGGTACTTAAGGGGTTGGGTGTGTTACACTAGGTTGAATTGATCGATATGGATTGAGTTGCACCTCCCACTGAAGGAAACAATCAATTCAACCAACTATTAAGGGTGGGAAACCATACATATTTTGTAGGGTAGGTGGGTTTTACTCAATGGGGAGGGCCGATAAAATCCAGAATCATTTGAGAATCAGTGTAGGTGAAGGGAGGGCCGATAAAATCCAGATTTACATTTGTCGAAAAATTAATCATTTTGGTGGAGCCATTTAACGCGCTAATATCACAATAAACACCATAGCTTAAATAAATTCTAAATGGAAAAATATTGGTGACATATGGACGTTGAAGGGGTTGTCGAGTAGGGCACCTGGTAGTGTAGTCGAACAATAGTGCAGTTGGTCTTATTCAAGAGAGTAGAGTACTTCGAACATAGATGGTCTATCCAGCCACACTTTTAAACCTTTCATAGCTAGATTCATTAGATGCTTTAGGTGCTGAAAATCACGTGGGAAGGAAAAAGTTATGTTAGAAAGATTGATCGAGGGCACTACTGCCTCTATGTATCTGCGGGTCACATTCATCGAATTTCCGTTTGTCAAGTTACCACCCTTGCGCTGCGTTACTAATCAAGTTTACTTAATCGTGATGGAAGCATGCGATCCTGGTCAAATACAAATCGTACTCTAATTTTGTTTAAATGATATATACAACCTTGAAATACAAATCAAACTTTGATATTGATTTTAATGATGTATACAACCTTCAAAGTAGTGATTCCTTTGACAAAAAGTGATGACAATGTCACACTAAATTTATTAAATAGATGAAAGTATCGCACTAAATTTGTTAAATCACAGAAATTAGCACTTACCAGTCTTTCCTTTCACAAAACACATTGAACAACGTGATTAAATGTACAATCCCAATTCGGCGGGGACTGTTTTGCAATGTAGCAATATTTCTTTTAAATATCTTCTTTCCCAAGTATCGAAGTTGACATTCAACATAATATTAATTATATTAGAAATTGAGAAATTAAAGTGTTTTTCACCTTTCTTTTGATTCTGTAAAGTGCAATTGGACAAACCAACCAGAGATCTCATTTTATTTTGAAGTCCTTATTTCTTCAAGTTTATTAAAGTCAGCCCATATTTCACATTTACAAATTTTAATAACAAAATGTCACATCATCCGCTTTCGCTTTCATGATGTTCATGTTCAGTCTTTGAGCGGCATTATCAAACTTATTTTATTGCTAATTCCATACAGTGAAAAAGAAACTCAGACCACTACATTCAAAAGCTCTATATCAAACCTGCACAAGGCTCCTCACTTCTCTCTTTATTTTTAAATGAGGTTACACACCTAATGAAAAAATTTCATAATTATAAATATGATAATTATATAAAGAAATTTCTAATATGCGAACTTTACAGAAATAATTAGCAATATGCTATTGTACTATGAAAATCCAAGATGTTGATGTTCATAAAAATGATGAAGAGACCGTAAGAAATTTACAAGGGTTGAACCAGTGACTGTTTAAAAACTAAACCCTACATTAATTCCATGATCCTAATACAACTGACATTATAGATTTACATTTACAGGTAGAAGACCATGACTTAGAGCCGTGAAGAATGATATAAATATGTTGCATGGGTTTTTTCCCAGAAAATATGGCATGTGATATGTTGCAATTATTACACAGAAATAGTCAAACTCCTCTCCGAAGCATTTCCTGGTAGCGCTCCAGCGATCGTAGTCTCCATTTCTGATGGAACTTGGTGATGAATTCTTCCGCTAATTTATCAACATCCCCAGCCCCAAATTGATCGGTGTTTCTTCTCACATTACCTGCGCCGCTAGTTTATCTTGCAAGATTACCAACGCTGACAGCGGTCTCTTTATTTACATCTCTAGTTTATTCTGTTCTATGTACTGCTGATTGACGGACTGTAATTAGTTTGCTTTCAGTGAAGCAGAAGATGGCGTCGAAGCCGACATTGAATAACGGAATTGCCTTTCAGATCGCAAATTTTAACGGCAGAAGAGATGGATAACGTCAAACGAATGATATCAATATGCTGTATGGGTTTTTCCCCAGAAAATATGGTATGTGATATGTCCCAATTATTACACAGAAATAATCAAACTCCTCTGCGAAGCATTTCCTGGTAGCGTTCCAGCGATCGTAGTCTCTCCATTTCCCATTTCTCATGGATCTTGGCGATGAATTCTTCCGCTAATTTATCAACATCCTTATCCCCAAATTGATCGGTGTTGCTTCTCACATTATTTGTGGTCTGTTTATTTACATCTCTAGTTTCTTCTGTTCTCTGTACTGCTGATTGACCAACTGTAATTAGTTCTGCTTTCACTGAAGAAGAAGACGACATCGAGGCCGCCATTGAAGAACGGAATTGCCTTTCAGATCTTTTAACTCGAAGAGATTGATAACGTCAAACGATGGTGGTGCTCACGAAATTTTTATAGTGGTGCAGATGAATGAATTTTCAGATGAGCTAACGCTTTGCCTGTCACAGATTATATGTGTGTCCAGGAATGAACTTTCAATGGCAACGAACGATATAAATGGATAGAGATTGTGTATACTGGGTCAAATGACAGCTTCTACGTAATGCACTCGCTTACCTGAATAGTTTTTATATGAATAGTGTTGACTAGGCATCATCTAGACATGGAGGAAGGGAGAAGAATAGTTTTTCAAAGTGTTGACTGGGCATCATCCATTACATTCCGTGCAGACGAAGTTTGTAATCTTGATTCTTGCAGACGAAGTTTGTAATACCATGAAGAAATTTTCTGAAAGGAGAAATTCTTAAGAAAGATGTTTGTTGTGATATGGATGGTGTTTTAAAGTGTTGAGTCAAGGCATCATCCTCATCAACAAATAGAATGTTTGAAGGTCATAAATAGGCAGCGCAGGAATTGTGGAACGACACAAATTGGTTGAAACACATGGTCCATATTTAAGTTGATGGAACACAGAATTCCAACCTTCGACTTCCACCCAAAAAAAGAAGGAAAGAGGTGAGTTCCTATTTTCAAATAGTCTTATAACTACATTAAAATTAGTATTTTGCTGAACAACTAAATCTCCTCGTGAGGTTTGCATGTGGAGGCTTTTCAAATAAATTTATTAAAAAAAAATTCAACAGAGTTCATATATAATTATTATAATTTAAAAATTAAAAATAATAATGTAATTTGTTTTATAATAGTAGTAAACATATTTGTATTATCATTAAAATAAGAATAAGAAGTATTAAATAATGATTATTTTTAAAGAGAAATTTTGATATTTTGTTTGGTTTTAAAAAATATTAAAGTGATAGATTTTCATAATAAGTTATTAAACATTTAAGATTTGGTTTATAATAGAAAAGTTTTTTTTTGTTTGTTTGCTAGTTTGTCTGTGATTTATGGGACTAGCAATCCTTAATATGGTTGGATTTTTTGTGTCTGTGGGTTTGACACTGGTGACTTAACATCTAATTACCTTAACAACACATTCTGTCATAAACTGTCTTACACCCACGAAATAATAGAAAAATTGATTTAAAAAAAAAAAATGAAATACTATTAATGTAAGATAACTCAATAATCATGAAAAAAACCATTATCTCTTTATAACTTGATAACTTGGTACAAAAGAAAACAAAAAAATTATAACAATGATAACTGGGTACAAAAGAAAACAAAAAAATTATAACAATAAAATTAGGACAAGAAAATAGGATTTTATCAATATAAAATCCATTTTAATTAACATTATATTAAATTATAACATATTTTATTAAAATAAATATAGAAATATAACCAAATTATTATATTGATTCATTATTATAATATATATATACTAAATAAAATAAAAAAATAAAAATTACAAAAACAAGATTTGTCTATGGTCATACCTACCACACTAAAAAGAAATTTATGTAACATATGACATTGATCCAACAAAACCAACTCATTGATTATTAGCAATTAAAAAGCTTTGCACCATTAAAAAACATTGTTGAGCATTACCGGAGCTATCCCAATCCCACGCAATTTCCTAAACCATTCTCGTGGGAATCATGTCATGCCATATTTATGCAAGACTAATGCATGTTGCAATGCTGCTTAAAAAGGGTTGGTATACAGTGAATGTGGCTATTGGAAATGTGTAGATGACCACATGCCCATGATGCCAAACAGAACTAACTGAAGCACTGGACTTTAAATTGGGCATTCAATTAAAATAAATATGATAGTATGTGTTATATTTATAGAAATTAAAACATCAATATTGACGGTTGTATTTTAAATTGAAAATTTAATTAAAATAAATATGATGATATGTGTTATTCATATGGACCTGTAGTTGCAGAACAAAGGGTATGTGGAAGGTACGTACAATATAGTAAATGGGCGATTAGTGTAGGACTGAAAAAAGCCTAAGATTTTGCTGTATTACTCATTAGGAGCATTATTGAATCCATGAATTTAGAAAAAATGTTTTAACATAATTTAAAAAAATAAAAAAATCAATTTATAATATTATATTTTGGAAAAATCTCAAAATTATTTTGGTTAAACTTTTATTAGTGTATATCCAACTCTATATACCACCTCAAACTGCAAGTATAATAATTTATATAATAAATCATTCTCTTTTTATAATTTAATATAATATGAATAAATTTATAAAAAAAATCATAAAATATAATACAATTTATTATCTCTCATATATTTCAAAAAACTGCAGTATAATAATTTATATAATAAATCATTCTCTTTTTATAATTTAATATAATATGAATAAATTTGTAATAATAAAATCATAAAATATAATACAATTTATTATTTGTCATATATTTCAAAATGCAATGAAAATTATAAAAATGATTTATGTGATAAATTTTTTTTTTAATTTAATTTAATTTAATGAATTTGAATAAATTTATAATAATAAAATCATAAAATATAATACAATCCATTATCTCTAATATATTTCAAAATGCATTTAAACTAAATTAAAGTTCTTTTTAAAAATGAAAAATTAACTCTTCTAAAAAGATAAATAAAATATAATTTTTAAAAATGAAAAATTAACTCTTTCAAAAAAAAATATATATATAATTTTAAAAGCAATACAATACATTATCTATACCATATCTCAACTTAAACTTAAATTAAACTGATTTTTTTTTTTTAAATAAAAATATAAGTCTTGCAAAAAGATAATAGGACAAGATAATATCCTTAGTAAAGTCTCATGTTGCCCACATGTTTCAAAATGCACTTAAACTAAAGTGAATCTTCTTTTGAAAATGAAGACTTGTGCTACTAAGAGAAGATGTCTATAAATATATTGTTTACATAAAATACATATGAAACCTCCACCATTGAAATATGACTTCCACATGAGTCCAAATGCGTGACTGGTTAGTGTAATGTCATCCTTTTATTTTAAAGAATATAATTGCAAAGATTGATTCGCGGAGGATGGAAGTTTGAATAAACATTTCTAAGACTAAGAATTGCTAAATGACCATTTCAAGTACAATGATATAAATGTGTGCAACACATCCACCAAGTTTAATTTAGGGGAAGACATAATTCCCTAAACATGATAATGATATAAATGTGTGCAACACATCTACCCAGTTTAATTTAGGGGAAGACATAATTCCCTAAACATGAATTCTATTGCATTCATCCAGCTTGAGTGCGTCTAATGATTAAGAATATGTGTTTTTTTCTAAGAGGTCATAATTTCAAATCCAAAGGGAAGTAGGGTATTTATACCTCCGTAGATTTTACCAATTAAAAGGCTCCTTGCCCAATTTGATATCTACCTTGGTCGTGACCTTAATACTCTACCCATTTTCTTTTCTTGTTCTTATCTTCATTTTCATTACCTGAACTAGATCTTATTTTGTTATCACAAAAATAACTAAGTTACTCCTTTGTTAATTTGAATGACAAGTTCTTCTTTGAGTATAGTTTTTAGAGTAGAGTCTAACATATAAACACTTGATATTTCTTTTCTAAGTATCAGTCATAATAAGGTAGTCACAAGCTATACTTTGATTAGACTTGCCAATTTTCCTTTTGCAGAAATTTAATGAGTGGGTTATGTTATTTGATTTATTTTTATGAATATAATGTTAGAATAGATAGAATTCATTGAGTCGAATCAATTCAAGTGCCCATGTTCTACACAAATAGTGCACAATGCCTCACAAATACGTAGGAAACTTGGTTGATAAGATTAAGTGTTCAAGTGCTCTTAGTTGAATTGAAAACATATAGAATAACTCACAAATATCTTCATATATCTCATCCATGGATGCATTTTGATCCATGGAAACAAAAGTGTCATAGATCAACTTATGTATCCCTCCATTCTCAATAAGATAGTGTTTGTTTCTCTCTATGGGATCAATTTTAATTCTATCTCCCTCACCATCTCTACCACAATTTGTAGCATTATCAATTCCAAGGATATGCATTTTTTCTTTGTAATTACAAATAAATAAATATAATCAATTTAGAAATATTAAAACATTTAAAAAAAGACAAAAAAATATGTTTTCTCTATCTTACCAGGGGGTAATATTCGGTTCCCCCTTCCACGTGCCCATGCTCTAAGGATTTTTTTCTAGTTTTTTACCTATGTATTCTTCTTTTCTTTATTCCTTTTCATTTTGTGCAAGGGAGATAACATTTACCATCACCAATATCATGAAGTTTGGGATGATTCTGAGACGGGTTTTTCACTATTGCTTGTATGCGTAGAGTTTGCATTCTCAAGATCAATAGTTGTGGTGAAATCCAATGCTTCTTTGATTATATCCTCCAATATGTGAATTGCCATTTATATTCCATTGGAATAGTTTGTCACACCAAATATTACAAATTTTTGTAGTCTATTATTAGCCAATACTTTAATTAAGGTTCATATCGAATATTACTAGCTCAATGCATGAATATAATGAAATAATTGAAACTAAAATGAAAGAAGCTAAGAAAATAACACACCATCCACATAATGAACACAAGATATACCTTCAGAAAACCCACCTAGAATATAAGGCCCATGCTTTTCTCTTTTCTTCTCAATTATGAAATGCATATATAAAGAAAGGGGCACTCACTATGGAGTTTCCATGGACAATGTGGTTATTATGGTTGTTTTCATGTCCCCAAAGTGTGTCTTGTGATCCTACACCTCTTGAGGGAATGCAACACCACGACATTTATCTCTTGGATGCTTAGAAACACCAAGGATACTTCATCCAGACTATGCCTCTTAACCTAGAGCATACCCATACTTTGTTCGAGGCTACCATTGAGTCACACTCCTAATCTAATGAAAATCTTTTATACTTAGACATTCATTAATTGCTTTAACACTTAGTCCATTTTAAGCATACATCCATGAGAAAACAAGAGAACTGTGGAACAAATGAAAGACAAAAATAGGAATAGTGTGGGTGACACAACCCATGCCTCTAACACCCGACTAAAGCTTTGTTACTGAGAAACAATTACAACATGAGCATTACCAGGTCAGTTTACAAAGGGGTGGAGTCAAATGCCTCACCTCTCCTCACCAAGACACTCATACACATATCATCACTAAGACTCTCCATTGCAACTGTCTCCGCAACCATCTACAGTGCTCCTCATATGTGCCTCCAACCACTGAATTGTTGTCTCTTCTTTACCACAGACTCTACCTCTTCGTTTCCGCAAACTTCACAAATTTCAGTTCTGCCTCACACATGCCTCCAACATACTTGTGTTTCCAGACTTAGACAAAACATTCCCAAGAGAAGTTCCCAACTTTTTCCATCGAATCCTCCTCAAGGAAACACAAGTCCTCCCAAATGGAGTGACTTGGATCCTTGAAGGAGCTCACCCTTTTCATCTGCCTCAGAATTACAGAGCTCTCTTTATATTCTAAGTGTCTTCAAATCTTGTCAAGATGCCCTCCTTGTTCGTGTGCCCTTGTTCTCTTATAGGCCCTCCAAAGGTCAGTATCACAAACCGTCACATCCTTTTGGGGTGTCGCACCCCTTCGCGAACCCATTTCCAAACAAATTTACACGCCCCTTCATAGACCCGATCATCCAAATGAACCCATGTGCTCGTAAAACATCATGCACCTTGGGACTGGCACTCCCAACCTTGGTGCACCCTTCATCGTGGTGCACCCCATATGTCGAACTGAATCATCCTCTTGGGTGTGCGCTCCCCTTAGCTAAGTTGGTTTGACTCTCCTAAGTGTGCCCCCCATGCCTTAACCGATTTTCCTTCGTTGATGGAGCGCCCAAGTCTTGCCCTCAACTTCTTCAATACATCCATCGTTTGACTTGCGTCGCAAGGAAAATTGGGTGGAGTCATCCCTTAGCATGTTGTGTGTGCAAGGAACCCCAGGGAACCCCTATATGAAGACTTTCAACTCCTCATTCGCATCGAGCATCATGCCTGCTCAATTTGAACTATGGTGGAAGTGCACACCCCTGAGATAAGCTCCCAAGTAATTATATACTCCTCCACCTCAACTCATTTCCCTCCACGACAACATCCAAAAAATATGTGATCTCCATGTCTCTACCCAACTCATGCCTCCACTGCAACTAATTTTTCTAGAAACCCCAAGTTTCATGCCAACTGGAAAGCCCAAAATTCTATCAAAGTGGAAACCCAAAGTTTCTAACTCGCACTACAGTCATCCGCAACCTTTGTAACCATCCACACTTCCCTGGCCAAAGTTGTATGCGGCCATCTGTCCAGTACGATGGAAAGATGTCGCCTCCCTAACTTTTTCTACAATGTTTAAGTTGCCACTGCCCCGTTACGATGATCACTCTGAGTTTCACTGTTTGTGATGCTTCAACATCAACCAAAAATTCAAAAATGTCTAAGTGTTGAACTCATGTGATCTTTCGAGTGCTCCTATACTTCAACCAATTCTGCCATGTCTCCAGTCATTGATATCCCTCAGGCCTTGGACTGATTAGGTATTTCATCCAACCATTATGCCCAACTCATGAGAATGCACTTCCTCATCCCCAAAATTCATCTCTTCTGTCACATCTTTGTCACTCTATCAAACTCCAAATACCAAGGAAAGTGTCCATCCTTGCCTCATCGTTGTTGGCATTGTACAATAATTGTCAAGGAGATCATCTGCAATGTATAAGTGTTTCACTTTGAACCTATTGGTGCGTTTGTAGTCCAACTTCCTTCCATAATTCGATCCATCCATGCAACGATATCTAACCAAGGCAAGGTCACCCCTCACCTTGCTGCACTATGAATTCACTCCAAAAAAAAGTCTTATGCGACAACTTGGCTCCACTGTCCACCTCATGGCATAGTTAGCCAATCTACCCCAAAAACTGCACGTCCAGACTGCCTTTGCTTCACTAATTCATCACCCAACCATGTTGTTGCCTCTTCCTCTCTATGCCTTGGAAGGGTTAGGCTTCACCCTCAACCATGCTACCCAAAGCAAGACAAATCCCCATGCCCAAGCAATCTCTTCATGTTGCAATCTACATGTTCGCACAATCCTCTAAACGAAGGAAAGACCTCAAATCACCTCCTTTTGTCAAGTCACCTCAATGAAACTCAAAGTTTGCGATGAGTGTGGCCAACATTCCTACACTCCCTAAACATCCCAATGCATAGTCCAAAGCACTCAAAGTATAATGAGTCACCTCAAAGAACTTTTGTGCCTTAAGCACATTCAAACCAATACTCTACCAACCTCAACCAATGACCCTCACCAAATATCCGAGTCAGCTCACAATTGTCCCCAAGTCACCAAGGTGTTCTCTATCTCATCCAATGTACCATACCAAAGGAGAGTGAAAACCACCCAAGTCACTTGGTCTAAGTTCTTCCCATTCAAATTGACCGACAACAATTCTTGGACGACTCCTTTGTTGAATCCATTTGTCTCTTGGAATGAAACTTCCTTGAACCTATGCAAGTGTATCAAACTTTGGCATTATCATCACGAATTCCAAGTCATCGCATGATCTAACGAATATGGCTAAGGCACCAAGCACTAGGGCGCATCACCCATCCTCTCAAATAGACATGAACAAACTTCATTGCTCCCTTCACCACATCAACCTATCCAACACATGTCATCAAGAGTTAGGCATCTTCCCAGAGACACCTCCATGGCTGCATCCAAATTTGCCTAAGCCCACCTTAGGACTCATCCAAGCAGGTCACCCCAAGCTCTTCGCACATTCAACTCATCAAGGCGTCCAAAAATGCTGCAATATTTCTTCAAATCAACACCACTTGAGTCACCCTCAAGTCTGTCGATTTTTACCATGGAGACAGAATGCACTTGAACCACCAAGTCATCCAACTTTCGTTCAAAGAAATCATTGCAACACTTGGAAAATGAAAGAACTCAAATCAACCATACCTTTATCAACAACATCCTTCATTGCAACCATGTCCTAAGTCTGCTTCCTTGGAACTCCA
>ML813252.1:0-18754 GCA_009831015.1 Picea engelmannii
AGCATTAGTATTATCATTAGGAAACCATTCCACATAAGATCACATATTGATAGTGTAATTATTCTTTGCAATAATGACTCCAAAGAGTCCCAAATATATTATTGTTCATGAGACATAGTGGTAGAAAATTTTGAACACTTAATATGAGCCATAATTGTCAAGAGATAAGGAAAACAACCCTTGAAGCACAATTGTCATTGTTTTAGGAAAGAGTGATTAATATACCAACAACACTCAGGAAAAAACCATGAAATGCAGTCATTCAAAGAGTGACATAAATAAATGTGAGTAGGAGGTATGTCATTTAATGGTGGACATTTAACCATGATATCATGTGCACTTAGGGAAAATTATCAACAATCAGAGTATCCAATCACAAATTCATTATTACCAGAAAACCAAGCTCGCAGTGTCCCCAAACGAAGATGAAAAGCTAAAAGAACTTAGTTAAGGTGTTTTCCCACAACAAATTAAGATAGATTATCACCATGAAAAGTTTTCCAACACAAGCATCATTAAATATTTGATCCAATAGTGTGTTCTAGAACATTCCAGATAGTGAAATTATGTCAAATATACAGTGCATTGTCCCATGTTAGTAATTTGAAATGCATTTCTAAAATTGTGTATTTGATTCTCTCCTTGGATGAGTGTGAAGTTCATAGCTAGTTTTTATTTTCACTTTTATTTCATCATTTCCATTGGCCTTTCCAAGGTCACTCCACTTCCAATGTTGATTGTGCTTGAGTTCATGGATAAATAGATGTGATCGGTCATACTTTTGTTTATTTTGTTAAACTTGTTTCGGCCTCATATTCTGGGTTATGGTTCAAAGTTTGGTTAGTGTCTTGACCACCTCACCCATAGTTTTCATTCTCTTGTTATTTGTAAATAATGGGTAGAATCATTTCTCCCTAGCTCTACTATCCAAAGCCACTTTTTTTTTATGGTTCTTTGCTCATTTTCATTTGTGTAGACATGGTTTTGACCTAAGATTCATGGTTAGATATTTGGCTGGAGGTGAGCATGTTCTCGCCTTCACTAATTCCGAGACAGTATTGGAGTTTAGTTTTTTCACCTAGAAAATGATTAACCCATGCATAACTCACATCCATCCTCCATTTTCGAAATTTATTTTATCTTCCCATTGCATGCTAGCTCAACCTTGCGTATTTTTTGTTTGCTTAGTTGATAAGATTATTTTGACCTACCTCACCTTGATTTGGATGGCTCGACACTTGCCTTTGGTTCTAAGCATGATTTTTTGGCCATGGGATTTTCATTCTTGTCATGTTGTGACCTATCTTTTCATTATCCCTAGCCTTAACTCTATTTTCATTTGCATTGGGCTTCATGGCCTTGAAGATGTTGTTTATTTACTTGTTATTGTTATCACCAATGTTCATTTGTTTTAAATGGTTATTGTTAATGGTTTTTTCATTGTTTGTTTTTTGTTTTTTTCGTGGAAACATTGTCATTTTTACGAGGAAGGTTATGGATTTTTTTCATAGGGAAAGCCATTTTTTTGTCATATTTCTGAAGAAAATAAATGAAACTTTCCATCGCAAATAAATCCAATTCACCATTAAACAATCGATCAGTTTATCGGACCTACAAAAAACTTCCGACAGACTTTGAAGTTGATAATTGTCGAACTTACGACTGAAACATAGTTCATCCATTCGTTCAATGAGAAATTTCCGATGAAGTGGGTTGAAGGCTTCATCACATGTGCAACACTTTTGTGACATAAATTCGTCAGTAAACTGTCTAAAATCGAGCTAAGTGTACTAGTGCCTTATGTTTTGGATTCAATATAAGAAAACAATTCGACTATGGATAGTGGTTGTTAGAGGTGGTAAATAAAAATATCTACAGGAACATGCACACAATCCAACTGTTTGTACTTGGGTGTGACATGGATTATGAGGGTGGAGAGGAAAATCATGATCGAAGTTGACACTCCATATCATGTTTCTTTTTAAAAATGGTACCATGCATAAATGATGGTGTGTGTGGCATGTGCATTTGTGATGGGATGGTTACTTAAACCTCACCTTTATTGGACAATTAGGGTTTCCACATCAGCTTCCCCTCCCTGGCTCGTAGGGTGAGTGAGTCTTCTAGGCCTCATAGTTTCTTGGAATCCTACTGAATCATGAAAGGAGAAGATATAGATTACCTAAACCCACCTAGTGATCAAGTTTTTGACATGGAAAGGTAGAGTAATGATGTGGATAAAGTAGTGCAAGCAGCCTTTAAAAGAAAAAATAGTGAGCCTACTTCTAAAATACCACTACGTCTAGGTATGAAATTTGACATTGTTTTTTCACAATGATGGAAAAAATGGTTTGTGTTATCGTTTTTTTTTTGGAAATTGCTGGAAAAAAAAATAGTGTTTGTTTATTTTTTCCTCAGATGTTCGTCAAATTTTGACAGCATGAAGATATCATTGGAATTCTGACAATGACACCATTTTTCCATGGGTTCATTTGAATATTGCAATCGGTTGACATAGTCAACGAAAATTGTTGTTAAAGTTGACTATGTCAACTATTGTCATAATTTCAACGTACATATAAATTTTATTCAAAGATGAAGGTATAACGTGACATCTATGTGATCCTTTAGATGGTTGTAATAGATTTGTTTCATATTTTTCAACAATTGTAACAACGTTTTTCTGTCTACTTTCAACATCAATGTTTTTCCCTACAAAGTTTGCATTCTCTACATATTTGAAATTCTTTTGAGGTAAATAATATGAAAATAAATTTTGAATTATTTGAATGTATTTTTATATAATTATATTAATATCACTTTAGTGGATATTGTTGTAAATATAGTTAACAATACCAATATCAAAAGACAAAATTTTGAGGACTAATGTTAGGTTAAGGGAGCAACTTGGTGATCGCAAATGTTGGTGCCCTTGCAAAAAGTGAAAGGGATTAGAAAGGAGAAGAATTTTAAAGTCTTTAACTAAAAAACATTGTATGGATTTTGGGAACTTTGAAGGGGGGGGGAATGTATTTCTTCCATTGGTAAGTTATTCATTACATGTTTAATTTTATTATCATTGTAAACATTTTTATCATTTTAATATTATATATATTAAAATTATTTTATTGTTCGTAATTACATAGACAAAGTTTCATAGGGTTGAATTGCAAACTAAGGATATGCAAAATTGTAGTATAAATATTGATGAACAAGATTATGGAGATCATGTAGAGGATGAAGACCATGAATGTAACGACCCCAATCGTTACGACTCCAAGCGAAGCGAAAAGTGAAAATTTTTGTTTTTTTTTTTAAAGAAAGAAGGAAACAACGAAAATAGTTAAACCACACCACCTAACAATGAACATGACACACGCAGATCAAGAAACAGACAACAACAACTCTACACACTATCACATTGAACAACTAGGAAAAAAATGCGTAAATCAAAAAGAAGGAAACGACTACCCGCCCGACACAAACACGACAATGCCTACAAGCTAAGGGACAAAATCCACCATCCTGAAAGAATGGCCTCAATGACCCGTAACTTGAAACCTCATGGCGCGCAACCCATATGCTTTAAGGCGTTACAACTTAGCACCAACATCTACTACAATAAATGAACGCCCACATCAGGAAGCACAGACTCCGGCCAGATTATCATTCGCCCCTACTTGTTAGGGCGTGAGATGATCCCCTCATCAGAAATCATGTCGTCACCAGGAAATAGGTGTGACAACAACCATGGCGCAACAACATAATTGTACCCCTAACACAAGCTAAATTCAACACGCTAGGAGATCAACTTAACTATCCATACACATGACGATTAACCCTATCACCCAACCAACAAGTCAACAAGACGACTATGACTTTCATACAACGCAATAAATTCCTTGCCCAACAAAATCAATATGTACATGACAAATGATTATTATTAACACAAATAGTTCGTTGCAACTATATTCCAAATCCCAAGATGAGATAAGTATCTATCACTATCCTTTAAAACTGAAACTACATGAATTTAATTGTTTTCTTTAAATATAAATTTGTTGTCCTTTAATGTCATTGTCGTCTTTTAATTATAAAAATGAAATAGATATAAGCATTTTCCTAAGGATGAGTTTGCTATCTAGTTAAGCAATCATAAAACAAGTTTTATAATGAATACTAAATTTGCTAAAATTTGCCAATAAGAAAATCATAAAAATATTGCTATAAGAAATCATAAAACAAAATTCACGATGTCCAACACTACCAAATCGTTGTCTCTAATTAAGTTTGTTGTCTATCATTGAATTTGTTGTCTAGAATCTTTATACACACATTTATTGCATTTCTATTGTAATTACACACACCTTTATTATTAAAATCGTGGTCAAGAATCTATATGCAGCAACCAATACCTCTCTCTAAACCCATTGTCTATTAATATATAACACGATGTCCATTAATGAAAATCACGTTTTCTGTTAATGATAACCACGTTGTCATATAAAATATTAATAATAAATAGCATTATAATAACACTGTGATATAAACAACTCATAAACAGGTTGTCTAGTCCATTCCATTAAAACGCAGACATTCAATTCCATATATAGAAACACAGACATTCAATTCCATATATATAATGCAGACATTCAATTCAATTACATTAAAACGTAGACATTCCATTCCATAAAAACACAGACGTATATAAACATTGTCACCTATGAATCAATATGCTATCAATCGTTGTCCAATGCTATTAATAAATTTGTTTTCTTCGAAAAAGGATTGACCATATAAAAAGGAATTTATCAAGAGATTAGATATGTATGTCTGTCATGATATAATATCGTTGTCTTGATTATGTATAATACATGTAATAAAAATTGTTGCAAAATATAATGCTTATTTATTACTCAATCCACAATGTTATTTATTACTCCCATATGGTTAATCTTGCATTCAGTATATATTAAATGCAGTCAGATAGTAATCGTTGTCATTGATAGTATAAATCCACTGTTAATTAAATGTTAAAAAAACAGGTGTAACAATAACGAATTCGTTGACATTCAGGGTTCATAAAAACAAGAATGTAGGTAGTTTGTGGGTGAGTAAAGAGCTGGGTGGATCGCAGACAAATAAAATGGTAACTTGCAGTCTATAAGGTAATAATTTTCTCAGTAAAAGAATTCTATAAAGGTTATGAAAATCTTCGTGTAGGAAGGACGAAATTGTCGTGCAAAGAAGGATGAAATAGTTGTGCAATGGAAGGATGAAATCGTTGTGCAAGGAGGACGAAATCGTTGTGCAATAGAAGCATGAAATTACTGTGCATTAGAAGGATGAAATTGATGTGCAAGGAAGCATGAAATGGTGGAGAAAAAGACATTGAAACGCAACACAAAGGGGGCATTTCAGTAAAAACAACACGAAATTGCAGTCCCAACAACATGTATAATCATAGTAAATATATAAATTAAACACTATCAACAAATATCCAATCGCAGACACAGTAAATTCGCAGACACAACATAAATAAGTGCAGACATTAACATATCAAAATGTTGACATTTACTGATCAAGGCGCTAGGATTCATCAATCAAAACATAGAGTTTTACTAACCAAAATGCAAAACAAATCAATCACAAGAAAGTGCAAGACCAATCATTCATCCATGAATAAATCAATGAAGAGATAAGTAAGGGTAGATGGCTGGGCAAAAATTATCCTTCGCTCATCATCCATGCACAAAAAAGCAGGGCATTAGAATCTATAGGTCTATAAACACCGAAGTGACGACCGTCAATTTGGCTCCTGGCTGACTACTCAGGCATGGACTAATGACCTAGGGATAAGGGTGAAAGACAAAACACAACTCTTCATAATAATCAATAAATCCCACACAGATAAGTTACTGAAAGTAGAAGTTGGATTTGACAAAGGAAATCCATCAAAAAACAACAAGCAAGGGGGTTACAATACCGGAGGAAAGTGGGTGCAAGCCAGTGCATGGAAATGAAATCTTAAACTAGAACAGAGAACTAACATGAGTAAATTTAAATTCATTGCAAGTAACAATTAAACTGGCATACATTATCCCAATGTGATTTCTCAGTCGTTTATGCCCCGCACACGCTCCATCCAGCTTTCGCTTGCCGATCGATGTGACCTCACCGGTACCTCCCAGCCAACGCTAGGGGTACTCTTCTTCCCCCTGATCCCCCCAAGCTGCAAAGGGGCCACACACACTAAACCAAAGAACAAATAGCACCCATCTTGCCTCGCAAGGTCCATCTACCACTCGTTACCCGAGCTGGATATCCCAACTCCCACAAGATAAGTCATTCAAGACAGAAATTCAGCAGCGTAATGTTACGCATAAATATCAAATCCATACTCCTCCTCCTCCACCCTTTTTATAGAGTTTTTAAGTTATGGCTTTCCCAAGTTCTCATTTAATTTATTTTTCATTATTTTAATGAGAAAAAACCTCCCCCATACACATGTCACCCATCCCCCTAGTTGCACTAGAAATTAATTTCATTAATTATTTAATTATTCCTATTTCCCTCACCCACCAAAAAGCATTCCTAAAAATGCTCCTTGGTGTGCCAAAATTTCCTTACACATTTTAAAGGACTTATGCCTTTACTAAATTCCTAGTTGAGTTCATAATTAGAAAGTTCTTAAAGGCAAGATTCCTTACTAAGTTAGTCAATCAGTTTTTTCCTTACATTTCCTTTTTTCTTTATGTTCCCCCTTTTTTCCCTTAGTTTCCTATTTCTTTTAAGTTTCCCTCTTTTACCTTTTTATCTAAAACTCAAATTAGCAAGTGTAGAAAAATCACCTTTTACCCCTTTTTCTTTTTAATTAATAAAATTTAATTAGCATATGTAAAAAAAGACAATCATTTCCCTTTTAAATTTTAATCCCCCAAAGTAATTTGATTTTTATAAATTAATGAATATCTTACCCCCTTCTCGTCACATGTTTAATTATGATTATTATTTTTTACCACAAGTGTCACTTAGACCTAGATTTTAATTTCATTAGGTTGGGCGACATTTTTATTAGGGAAAAATTGTTTTTAAATCTTACTTGACACATCATTCATTCTAAGGTCGTCTAGGTTTATTCACTTACCAGTTAAAAATGCAACGTGCCCTTCAGGACGCACTAGGTGCTCCAAGGGTGTCACTTGCCACTTTCCATTTTCCTTGCACGACATGCCCTTCAGGATGCACTACGTGCTCCAAGGGTTCCACTCGCCTCTTGACTGACTTGGTAGACATCAAAATCCCCTGGAGTCAATACTTCACTAGGTGATCTTGTGGGAGACTAAGGGACTCTAAGGAATAAGGAACCTGCCTTATTGCGCACCCCTTAGAATCATCGTGAGTGACTATCGCAGTCTTCCCTCACGGCATCGTGGGTCTTCTCAAACTAGGTGATCGTTAACCTACAGTTCGAGCCACGGCGGGAGTGCTAGTAGGCTGTGGCAGGGTTTTTGTCCACACCTCTCCGTCAAATTCTCTAGTTGTTGTGTGTGACCCCTCTACTCCACATGTGAGTCTGGTTGGCAAGCTATCGTCATCCTGAATCATCAACAAGTCATGTCATCAATAATAATCAATCATCATAACATCTAATCAATGTACACATGTCATATCAACAACAATCAAACCCCAATAGTCCACTCCTTGACTCAATCCGGAGTCCAAGGGGTTTCATTGATGCCTCTGCATCCTCAAGGTCCAAGGTCCTGCACACTCAAGAGAACCCAGTCAATAGCACATGTATATGTAAACACACAAAATAATATATCATCATATCCATAATGCCTCATAATCATAGTCAAACGGCCAATAGTATAATAATCCGGATCACTTGCAAGTAAGTGTCCTCAAAGATTAAGTTCGCCTAGTGCGCGCAAGAGCGGGATGTTACAATGAAGTTAATTCTATGGATGAAAATGATGATACTAATATAATTGATAATGATAGGATAAATAGATTAATTCATGACACCTTTTCTATGATGGATGATCACTTTGATAGTGTTCATGATGTACCTTTGTTTCATAAGGCATGAAAACCCTTATAATGAGCCTCAAGGACAAATCTTCTCTTTACTATTATGTTGTTGGTGAACTTGGAAATATCGACCAATTTTTAAAACAATTGTCTCACACATATCCTAAGATGTGAAATATAATTCTTCATACATGAATACTATTTTTTGTCTTCTACTTTTTTGGATTCAATATTAATGAATACTCATTACAATAATTTTCTTTTGAATGTTGTAAATTGTTAGGTTATTTTCATCCTACCACCATCAAATTATTTTACCTCACACATACTAAGAATTTTCTCTATTTGTAAAAGATATAGGAATGGAGTATAAATCAATTTATGCATGTCTTAATGACCATATTAAATATATTATGGACAACATACAACATTGTTCAATTATGTCAATGTGAAATTAGTATATATTGAACCAACCAAGTTAAAATTAAGGTGCCACACAAGGTTCTTCATCATATTCCCATAATTCCACATTTCCAACGATTTTTCAGGTGAAAAAACATAGCACAATTTAAAGATTATCATGCACATAATAGAAATGAAGAAAGAGTTATGAAAATGCCCACGAATGATACGATATTTAGGGACATCAAGGAAATATGGTCAGTATTTAAATAAGAACCTTATAATGTTAGGCATCCATTGGTAGTTGATGGTGTCAATACATTTGTAGAGATGAGGTTTGTTTACTCAATGTGGCCTAATATTGTTATAAACAATAACCTTCTTTCTTGGATGTCAATAAGGAGGGAGAAAAAAATGTTGGCAATGAGTCTTCCAAATATTTGTTTAAAATCATTTTTTCAAGTACATAATGTGTCAATTGTACTTTAGTTTTGTGCTACATGTTAATTTGTTATTTGTTCAAGATAATAAAAATGTTTATTTTTCAAATAATTAGGTAACTACCAAGTTAAAAATATAGATGTATTTATTGATCCTCTTATATATGAACTTATAAAGTTATGGGTTGGCATCATTATGTACAACCTCTCCATACCAATAGGAAAAAACAATTTCAGTTCCATGGAATACTTATATGGACAATTAATGATGCCCTAGGACTAACACATTTTTGTGGTAAGTAAAGTATTGTACTCTAATGATAAATAATTTAATCAATTTTTCATGCATTTTTTGAACTAATGATTATTTTGTATACTATAATTAACATAATTCCACATCTTGTAGGTCTTCAAACAAAGGGTAAATCTACATGATATGTGACCTCCCAAAAGGATATATCAATGTTCAAGAAGTTTAGTAAAAGAGGCATTTAATGAATACATGCACTTCCTCCCTAAGAACCAACGGTTTCTAACTGTTGACAAATATCTTTTTAATGGTAAGGAAGAGACTAGAACAAACACAAAGAATGGCATATCAACTATGGAAATTCGAATATAATAACAATTGTCGGGGTAATAAATGGGTTTCCATATCACATGTAACTGTATACATCTTGTATTTATACTCAATTGTATACATCTTGTATTTATATTCAATTATTTTTACTGTAACTAATATTTTTTTTTTCTTTATGTGAATGTTGACGAGGCTAGATTACCCTGTGAAATCAATAGGGATTGTCCCCCAATGAAAGGCCCAAATTAGACCTTACATTGTTTTTAATAGGGAATCCATCCATTTTATGGCTCGACAATCTTTAGATGGTTTTTTGGGGTTTTATAGGTTGTGGCCCAATTCACCGTTTAGTTTTTTGTAAATGCAATAAATGAGATGAAACTAATCTGATATGAAAAGTGTAGAATGATTCCCATTCTGACTAACAAAATTGATGAGGTAAACACGGTACCAAATATATTACTGCTTTAACCCTTTAGTAAAAGGATACTTAAGAAAATAAACGCAATAATTTAAATAACCAATTCAATTACAGAAAAGGTTGATAATGATCAGTTGACTACAGTATTATGCTTAAGGCTATAGAAAAACAATTTGTGAAAGAAACTAGACAAAACAAGTTGTTTATAAGTGACAAAATTATGCAGTGTAAAAGAAAATGCTTATAACATTCCAAAAATCAGTAAATTAATAGAAAATATTCACAAAGGTCACACATTGAGAACTTAAGTATGTCTCCAAATAGCTTGGCCAGCAGAGGCTTCTCATTCATTAACATTTCATAGAAAATTCTACAAAGATGCACAAGAAAAAATCCATTTACAATTCGAATCTTTATAGAAAAAGAAGAAAGGCGGGGGGACTTATGAGATTGAGACACTTAAATGATTATTCATTTCCCCTCCTGTCCTATTGGTTATATCAATCACTTCATTTTATTTTCTCCTAAGAGGAATTGACTCCCTTTGACTATCTTGACATTCCACTTAGTTGTTACCATTCCCTGTTGAGATATTTGAACTCTCTTCTACAAAATGACCACCTATTTGACCTGATGAAGCTTCATCTCTTTCGCTTCTCCATTTTCTCATAAAGGCCACCCATGTTGTAAAAACCACAAGGATGAGGCCACGGATAAAGCCAAAAAAAAAAATTGTTTTGAAGAATTAAGGGCATGAAGGCAACGACGACAAAGTTTGACCACGCCCTAGACGATGAACAAAAGCACGCAACCCAGGCAACAGGCAACTACGAAACCACGCATAGACACAAGGGAAAAGGGGAAAAACAGGCACAGAATAACCACGAGTAACGACCTACCGCCCGATGCAACAAGACAGGCCTACCAGCTAAGGGGAAAATACCCTTCCCGGCATAACAACGTTGACGAACAAGACTAGGTCCTCAAGGTGCGCGAACCAACACATGCACCCAAGTAAATATACGATGCTCAACCACGCTCACAAGGTGGGCACCGACTCCGACCAATATTTCATTCGCCACTAACCCATAAGGCACGCCATGATCCCCTCATTAGGAACCATGTTGTCCCCAGAAGAGAGGTGCGACAGTAACCCTGGCGCAAAACAAAAAGGGACCAAGACTCAAGAAAGCTCTGACGTGATAGGAACCGAATACTGACTGGGAGACTATACCTACCCCACACCAGGTTGATGAGACACAAGAGGACGAAGACAAGGGGTGATGCCATCCCACATGACATCGTCCCCAACCTCACCAATCACCCAGTCTAACCGGTCTATTGGTACAAGTGTTTGACAAGATTAACCCTCTAAATTAAGCAAGTCCCAACCTTAAATTAGTCTCTAAATTACCATTTGATTAACCTTAAATAAATTAAACAAAAATTCAAATGGCCATTCTACCTAACACCTCATTCATTCAATTCAATCGAAAGGGCATCAACCACGAATCGATTAGGAAAATCTGCATTGAAATCTATCATTAAATACAATTTAATTAACATTCATTTCACGTCATTTCGACAATCTTCTCTAAAACGACAAGTCTAAATTAAATAAATTAAGTCCATATACGCCCATCCAAATCTTCGAGTCTAATTTACTAGATTAGACAACAACTATGTCCCTTAACTTTTAACACATAAATAATTCAGCACGCCTAAATGACTACTAGTAAGCAACTTGTGAATCTGATTAACCTTAAGTTCAATCCAATACAATCTAAACCATAACTAGCTTTAAGGAATACGAAAATGCTACGCCTTCAACTCAGCAATACATATTTGAATAACAATTAATTTGCATTAATAAAAAAAAAGGGCATTTACATAGAATTAGATAAATAAAATGCAAGCCACTTAACCTTAAAGATTGCATAGACTTGCCTCCTTCCAGGCTGGCATACATGACTGGAAAGATAAAAATATTTCCATCAAATTACCAGGCATTCAACTCAGGAATAAATGATTAAATTTACAAAGGACAGCAGATAACTATAACGCATTCAACCCCACGTAGAGCGGTATCTACGAGGATTACGCATCAATCCATAATTGGTCGAGCGAGAGTTTGGGCAATCCATGCAATCTTGGTCTCAGATTAAGAGTAGAATCGTGAGAATTTAAACCGCAATAAAATCAACTCTCTAAGGGAAAAAACGTGGGTAATTAAAGAAAATTCAGTCCCACATTTAATTCAAGTTGTGGTCCATCAAGGTAAAAAAAAGTCAACAGTTTTATCAGCAAAAATTTCGGGGGCGTGTAACAACAAAACCGTCAAGAATTTTAACCTCAATTCTGTGGTAAACTACAGAAAACATCGGTGATTATTAAATGTCAAACCATGGGCATTCAACAAGGAGATGCAACATCAATTTAATTGGAAAAAAATGTAAGCTTTAAATAGAAAACGCAGCCATCCTGGGTGGGGCAATTCGTGGTCTTGGAAGCAGAAAAACACTGTCACGATTTTATCTGCAACTGTGGGCATTTAATCAGCATTTCATCCAACCTTCAACGAGAAAAAATGTGGTCAAAAACAGAAGAAAACGGGCACGATTTTGACTGCAAACCATGGGCATTAACAGGAATAACTCAGCCTCATTTAAATGCAAATCCGTGGCAGCAATGGGAATCGAATAGCAGAAGATTTTTAATGCTAAACTCGATCAACCAATAAGGCAAAAATCGCCCCAAAAGCAAAATGAAATGGAGTCCGAAGAGGTGGAAAAATCGCCAAGAAACACGATATTCAGATAGCGGTTATGCAACCGCAGATTTCTTCAAGGCAATCGCCAGGCAACAAGTATTTAGACAGCAGTACATTTTCTTGGTAAATGCAGACTAAGATGAAATTAATCCCTTGGATTCAAGGGCATGGAAAAAATTTCACAACCCAAAAAAAAATGCATGGAGTAAAATAAATCACAGGCCAAGTGAAAATTGCAGACAGGAATGACAAAAACCCTTTTTTTTTCATTTCCAGGATGAAAATTATAAAAGTGCGGAGATTAATTAATTGATCCATCAAGATTTAAAAATGGGGTAAAATGAGATAATGACGAGACATAAACAAGCAGAGGATGAAGAGAAAACTTTGCCAACAATCAATTTGGCAGAGTCATATGTTTGCATCTAGGCGCAGGGTGAACCATCAGCCAAGGAAAAACATCAGAGGTAAATGGATGACAGGAACGTACTTCGCTCACCATCCTCGCACAGAAAAGTAGGGAATTGAGATCCATAGGTCTATTAACGTCGAAGCGACGACCATAGATCAGGCTCCTGGCCGACTGCTCAGTCTAGGACTGATGAGTTGGGGACGAAGGGAAAACAACCAAAAGGGTCACAATCAACACCATAGGGCAGTCACGACATGCGAGGAATGAAGATCATGGGAAAATCAATCACTCATCCAACTAGGCTAAAAAAAATTCAGTCATCAATATAGACAATCAGTTCACCTACCCAAATAAACATGCAGCTCCAAATCATAATTCCTACAACAATCTACCATACAAAAATGAAGAATGTGTATCGTTGCCTAATCGCCCGCTCTCAGTGATGTCCCTCACGCTCTGTGCAACTCCCGCTTGTCGACTGGCGAGACTTCACCGCTACCTCCCAGCCAATGCTAGGGGTACTATTCTTCCCCCTTAGCCCCCTGAGCCGCAAAGGGGCCACACACACACTATCCAGATATTTCAGCTAGCTCCCAGCTCGCCTCACAAGGTCGAGCTACCACTCCTCACCGAGTTGGGTATCCCAACTCCCACAAGCTAAGTCAATCAAGTAGATATTTCTGCAGCATAATGTTATGCAAACAGAAAAAGATCCATTCTCCCATCTCCTCCCTTCATTATATAGAGTTTCGTAGACCCTTACTTTCCTAAAATCTCATTTAATTAAGTTTTTAAATTTTAATTCCTAAAAATTCCTCCCCATACAAGTGTCACCCATCCCCTTCATTCCTCCATAAATTAATTTCTTTAATTGATTAATTATCTTTATTTCCCTCACCCATCTAGAGTCACTCCTAGAATCGCTCCTAGGGGTACCCAAATTCTCTTACAGGTTTTAATGACTTTCCCATTATTAAATTGCTAGTTCAGTTTAAATTAGAAAGCTCTTAAATGCTAGATACCCTTATTAAGTTTGACTTTATGTTTTTTTCCTTGGGTTTCCATTTTCTTCTTATGTTTCCCTCTTTTCCTAGTTTCCTAAATATTATAGATTTCCCTCTTTCCCTTTTTCATTTAGGACTCAAATTGGTAGGTGTATAAATTAACCCCCTTTTTCCTTTTTCCCTTTTTGGTTAATAATTTTAAATTATCATAAAAAAAATAAAACAATTATTCCCCCCCTTTTTTTTTAAATTACCCTAACATATTTTTATGAATTATTTGAATTGATTACCCCCTTATTGTTACAATATTTAACGAGTATAATTATTATTTACATTTTTTTTTATTTTTTTTATTTTTTTACAGATAGATAAAATTTTACCCCTAGCATAATTTAGACTTAGACTTTAAATTTTCATGTTGGGCGACATTTTATTAGGGAATTTGTTTTTAAAAATTCTTAACATGTTATTCGTCCTAAGGCCAACTAGGTTCATTCATTTATCATCAACAATGTGACGTGCCCTTCAGGATGCACTAGGTGCTCCAAGGGTGTCACTCGCCTTAATATGTTTCCCTTGTGTGACGTGCCCTTCAGGACGCAATACGTACTCCAAGGGTGCCACTCACCTCTTTCCATTTTTCTTGTGCGACGTGCCCTTTAGGATGCACCACGTTCTCCAAGGGTTCCACTCGCCTCTTGACTGTCTCGGTAGACATCAAAAACCCCTAGAGTCAATACTCTGCCAGGTGAACTTGTGGGAGACTAAGGTCCTCTAAGGAATAAGGCCCCCGCCTTATTGCGCGCCCCTTAGAATTATCGTGAGTGACTGTCATAGTCTGCCCTCACGGCATCGTGGTTTCTCTCGAACTAGGTAAACGTTAATCTACGGTTCGAGCCACGGTGGAAGTGTTAGTAGGATGTGGCAGAGCTATTTTCCACACCTCTCCCTCAAATTATCTGGTAGTCATGCGTGACCCCTTTACTCCACATGTGAGTCTGGTCGGCAAGCTATCGTCAGCCTGCATCATCAATGAATCATGTCAGAATATATCATATCATATCATCTAATCAGATGCACTAATATCACAGTAAAACAATCAAACCCCAATGGTGCACTCCCCAACTCGATCTGGAGTCCAAGGGGTTCCATCGATGCCTCTGCATCCTCGAGGTCCAAAATCCTGCACACTCAGTAAAACTGAGTCAATAGCACCTGTCTATGTCAATGCAGTAAAACAACATGTCATCAACCCATAACACCTCATAATCAAAATAAATGTTTTAATAACATAAAATATGGATCGCTTGTGAGCAAGTATCCTCAAAGAATAAGTTCGCTCAGTGCCCAAGAGTGGGACGTTACACATGCCTCAAAAGAATAACTAATTATAGAAAATATAATATTAATTGATATTATATGCCTAGTAGGAGCTTCAATAAATCTCTAGATGGTCGATTCATTAATATTAAGGAGATCTCTTATACCTTTCCTAATGGAGGAAATATATCTCTCCAAGTATCTAGACACACACTATAAGGAGAACACCTTCTATCGAAGGTTTTTAGTGTAAAAAATTTGGCAAAATTTTAAAAAAAACCTCTGCTACAACCTCCTCTATTGGCTATGGAGTTTTTAGTGGTGGTTTTAGTAGATGTTCCATATAAATAAAAAACTTTGGGTGGGCGGAGGTTGAAGAGGAGGTTTTTTTTTTGGTGTTTTTCTTGTCAAAATGCTCCAGTGCGGTATTGAAACACTTGCATCGGTACATTAATATAATAAAACACACTAGTACATTAATATAATAAAAATGCCACGGATCTTAATATAATAAAAAAATGTCCCGATGCATTTATAACTATTGTGCACTGGATCCTCATTTTTCATTGTATGTAGAGCACGGATGCTCTTATAAGTACTATGCATTGGCTCCATGTTGTTTTCTTATGACACACTGGTACGCTTTAGGATTTATCCGCCACGGTGTGATTAAGTTATAGTTAGCACCGGTGAGCTTTAGGATTAGTCCATCTTGGTGTGATCATGTTATCCTGAGACCCGATGTGTTTAATATAGCACGTGCCCCGGTGTTTTTGTAATTAATAAAGGCCCCGATACGTATAATATAGTAAAGGTATCAGTACATAAATAATATTTATATTCCCAGTGCGTATAATAAACATATTACATTGATACAAAAAAAAAATTAGTGGCCCAGTTAATATTTCAAACATGAACACTATAAAAATTTGAAATGATAAATATTAGTGTATGTTATATCGTTTACGAAACGGTGTGTTTTCTCAATAGTACGTACCAGTGTGTTATTATAATTAATATGTACTAGTGCGTATGACTCCTCAAAATACATCGATATCTATATTATGGCACGCATTTTCTAGTGAATTCAAAAGAATACAATGCACTGATATGTATATATTTTAATTTATTTTTTCTTACAAATTTTCAATTAATTATTTCAAAATCAATTTTTTTTTTATAATATTATTGTTTTATATTTATGTTATTTCATTTTGATATAATGACTGCATTAATGGGTTATCCAACCAATTAAACCTCAGTTATTTGTAACAATGTAAATCATCCACATTAGTTATTCAGGAACGCAACATTTTACAACATTCGACAAAGCAATGAAAAGAGAAACCCATTTTATTGTATATGAATAAGAGACCCATTATCATACAAAAAGGCACAACGTAAAGGTCTAGTACAATAATCAAATTGAAACTAATTTGTAATTGTTACACTTATTGGTAACAATTCCTCATGCAATTGGGACAATATGTCGAGTTCATTCAACAAAATCCCTGATTTTCAGAGATAAATATTCCAAAATATACAACTTGCAGTAACATCAAATTATATTGTTTGTCATTCATCAGTTGAACTATTGATATTTCTCAAGCTATGTGCATGCCTCATTTATCCATCATTTGTAGGTGATACTGTGCTTTGGTTTTTTAACATAATGTTTTCTTGATTTGCTTGTTTTTTATGTTCTGCCCCTTCATCTTCCATCTACAAACATAGAAATAAATTGTAATAAGTATATCTGCATTTATATATATAGTAGAATATACATGATTACGTAAATAAAAAAAACATACCTTGGCACCAAGTCTTTCATAAACAATACACATTCTTTCGAAGACATGCTTCATGAATTCTCTCAAAATCTCCTCTGATGTCTACATTCCATACTTTGTTTCTTGTATGTTTAATATGACATGACAAAGCATAGTCGATATAATCAATATAAAGTTTTCTTGTTTTTTCATTAATTATAAAACAAGGGAAGTTAAACAACATAGCTACTTACAAATTGTTCAATTAGACTTTCATTCTTCAACATATACTCACAACCCATACTTAACCCAATGTTTATCAATTCATGGGTTGGCTCCTCTTTGTAAGTTAGCACCTAGTAGAAGACATCCATGGACAAGTGTAAATTAATTATTTAAATATAAAGATCACAACAAACATAAAATCTTAAGAAAGCTCGAAAACGTAAATACTCACAAAGTTTGAAATAATCCATTTTATTCCTTGTCATCATGTCTTATGTGATGAATGGATTATCTTTGTTTTTCTTTTATGCAACAAAACAATTGAAAATTAGTATTTCACGCGGCACTTAAATTCGATATACATAAAAGAATAAAAAAATGATTACATACCTCTGATGCACATTGTAGTTGGGATGGCTCCTCTTGAGATAAAATTATGTTCATTTATTTTAACATCTTATTCTCACATTTTTGGATATCCCTACCGACATGTCTT
This sequence comes from Picea engelmannii, assembly GCA_009831015.1. Classification (NCBI taxonomy): domain Eukaryota; kingdom Viridiplantae; phylum Streptophyta; class Pinopsida; order Pinales; family Pinaceae; genus Picea; species Picea engelmannii. The sequence goes on from ML813252.1 coordinate 17,877, forward strand.
GGCTTTCCCCTTGTTTGTCCCTTGGAATTTTCAATTTTTTCCTGGAAAAAAAAACAAAAATTATTATTTTTTAGAAAAATAAGATCTCGGTGTGTATATTAAGATGATTCAAAATAGGGTGTCAACAATATTTATATGCATCGATGCATCACACATAAATATATGTACTGGTACAGTATAACTGTGTCGTTTTGAAATTGAAAACGTTTTACAATTTTTTTTATCCGGTCAGTTCTTTATGAATCAATAAAATCATGAATTCCTAAGTACAATTTATTATGCATCATCGAGCAATGAACAAATTTAAGAAATGGTGATTTCCATATAAAAATAATAATTTTTACATTTTAAAATCAATGGTGCGCTTTGTAAACAATGTGCTCCAGTGCATATTTAGGTAAAATGTGCACCGTCGACTGTGAAAAGGATTTTAATAATATTTAGAATAGAAATAAAGTGGTGTTGTTTACAAAAAAATATGCTCTAGTTTGTTTAATGTGTACAGATCGCACCAGCCACTGCAAAATCATTTAAAAAAAAATCGACAGCGACATGACAGTTTGGGATCCAATGCAATGAGTGGTTTCATTGCAACAGATAGGAAACGCCCATGTATAAACAACCAAACCTTATAAAGAAAGTGTTCTTAAAAAAAAAAATAGTGAAATATAGAAAGAGAAAGCAAAAGAACAATAAGGAAATTAGGGCTTCCAATAATTAAGGTAACTATGAAACCCTTTTTTTTTGTTTTGGATGCACTGAAAATTGTTTGAATCAAATAGGAGAATGATCAAGATGATTAATAGAATGAAATCATATACCTAAAATTTCTCATCTACAGATTTCTATGTGATCTATAGTACTCCCCCTTGAATTTG
>ML813252.1:54825-95177 GCA_009831015.1 Picea engelmannii
ATTTGACTTTCATATTTGAAAATAAGAATAAAGATGTATCTCTTTTTGTTTTGTGATGAATCTTTTTATTGTTTCTTTTTTCGTTTTATTTGTATGTGAATCACTATACATTGGAAAATTTTATTAAATGTTGTCATTTTTTACTTCAATTGTATAAAAATATAAAAGAAAATGATAATTTTTTATAAAATTTAGACTTTTTTTGTTCAATTATGTCCATAAAAATATTTTATTTGACATGTAATTTTAAGGAATATGTACCAAAATGTATAGGTTTTTTATGATATATGGCTATAAAATGTGTATTTTTTTTATAAATATTCAAAAGTAGTGTTATTTAAGTACATTTTTTTTCGATTTATTGAAGTAAAGGTAAACAATGTGTTAAAAATGATGTTTTTCAATATATTTAAAAAGTATGGAACAATAAATTAATTAAGGAGACAAAATTCTATGAATAATCGTAACTTCGAAAAAGTAAATGGTAAAAAATATTTTTAAGATTGAAAGAAGCATGAAAAAAAGACTAAAAAATGAGTTGAATAAAAACAAAAACAATATATATATATATATAGAAAAAAAATGAAAATAGATGAAAAATGAGCATTGAAAAAAATAATGTGGAAACATTGTGGATCGAAAAATTTAAAATATCAAAAATCATCTAAAAACAGAGAGGGGGTGCTACCGGTAGCACCATTTTTAAAAACGAGGTAAAAAATTGGACACCCAGAAAAACGAGAACTCTGGAGAGTTCTCGTTAAGTTGGTAACTATGTTTATGTTGATGAAGGCCACATCACACAAAATTCTGGAGTGGAGGTCGAGTTCGAACCATCTAGTCGTGCTAGCCACCGTGATGAAAACATGATAGAGGGGATGTTAGGTTAGATTAGAAATATACAAGAGATTATGCAAGTGGACTTATCACCGTTTCAATGTGTTATTGTTTTTTGCAAGTGGTGCGATACCTTCGACCAAATAAATGTAAAGGAAGATCGTGATAGTGGGATAAAATGTATTAACTCTAAAAAAATGTGGGTTGAAAGTAAGGAGCCTTATGTTTTCCCAAAACATTGCAACCAAGTGTTTTTTTACCCACACATGTTGGATGGGGATTGGTGGTTCGTACTGAGACATAATCTGAGATCTAAACATCCTTTTGAAAAAAACAATGTTACAATGCCAAGCGAGGAAAAATTATTTGTTTGGAAATTTATATTGTGGACATGTCATTTTATTATAGTATCTATAATGGACAATTATGGTTTTTTTCCTCATTTTATATTTATGTTGGATATGAAAAGTTAACAACCATTTACAACCACCATATTGAAAATGCATTAAATAGACGTACAAGCATAAGATTTGGTTTTGATATATTTTCATTGTCATATTTATTGTTTTTTATAGAAAATTTGTGTTGTCAGCTGGAGGGTCGACGAAAGGTGTCGTCAAGAAATGTGACATTGCAGTTGCCAAGAAAAATTGACCACCAGGAGATGGGACGGGGTTGGAGCTCTAACAGGATTGTCATCCTGAGTTTTGACTCCAAAAACAATTGTCAACAAAGGTGCATTTCATTTGGGTTTTATCCTACTCCTTGCAAAGTTTTGTTGACAAGGTTTATTGTACTTCATATTTTATAATTCATTGTAAATCTTTTAGGACAGTTTTCCTTTTAAAACTACTCTTTTTATGATGTTTAATATTCATTTTTGTATAACTATGTGTTTTTGTTCATTTTTATTGTGAATACAAGAATAACTTGTGCCATGGAATTATTATCTTCATTATTTGATAGGCATAATTCCATATCAAACCACATCAATACCAAACTCTAAAACCAAATACAATTTATGGTAAGGAAATAGTATATTGTATAGCATAAGGTTTAATGGTATTCACAAAGATGAAATGAGATCATGGGATTGTAATCAACGCTAGAAACTTCATACACTTGAAGCTCAAGTTGACTACATCAAGCAAGGATGTGTTTGACAACTTGTTTTTGTCTAGACATAATGAAACAAAGCATAGAAGAGATTGAGTGGACCATGTTCCAGTGAAAAGTTAAATCAAGAAATGAAAAGAAAAAAACATTTTCTTTAATTTCATCAATAAGTAAAAAGAAAAATTTAGTTTTAAATGGTTTGTGTATATTTCAACTTGCCACTAACTACAAGTTCAATACATGGAGGCTTCATGATCAATTCAATAAATTTTACAAGAATATTTTACATTGTCATCCATCCTTCATTCTCCCTTAATAAATAAACAAAATATCCTTAATGTTATGGACCTAACTTCCCTAACCCCTCGTGTAGGTAGAATAATATAGTTTCTATGTAATAAAGGATGACATTAGTTAATAAGGCCTATTTAATAATGTGCACAAGTCTAATGTAAGAAAAATTAATAGAAGCTTTCGCCTATAGAAAGATATTCCTCTAGAATGTTCTTTAGAAGACAGAATTAATATAAATAAGAGTAGAAGGCATGAGAAAGCTTTGTCTTGAGAATTATTGTAATATAGATATGCTATGCTTGATATTTCCCCCTCGAAGAGGCAAGTGAACATTGCTTTCATCAATAAACGTGTTATTACTGGTGTTGTTATTCTCATTATTTTATTGTTTTGTTGGTATTTGTTGCAATATTTTTGTTTATGCTTAGTATAACACATCTGGTACCTTACAAGTGGTATCATATTTCTTTCCTCTGCAGAAATTGTGGGAATTTTTTTTTCAGGGTAGAGACGTGCACTGCAGATGTCTTTAAAGCACATATATATGTCGTTCAACAGGTAAAAATGCAGTTGTGGAAGACTACAGGCAAGAATTGCAGACAGGATCATGGGGTTACTTGAAACAAACATTTCACCTTGTTGGAAACATATGTAACCCATGTTGGTAACCCTTCGAGTAGTACTGCATCAAACATAACCTGTACACGACCATCACTACCATGTACCGTCAGGTATATCGAGAGTCACCTAGGTCTCCTGAAACCATCTCTAGATCATTCAATCAACAATTTGATTGCTATAGTGACATCAATAACAACACTCGGGAACATACTCTCTAGTACCTGGGTAATCAGGTAGTAGCGCTAAGGGTACGGTCGAGCCTCCTTAGTTGGTGCCTTGAGATATTGGGATGAGTACTATTGTTCGACCCCGTATTTATATCAGAAAGATATAGAACATGGAAAACCCTTGTCTGAAACCATCTCTATATCAATCAATTAGTCTCCTGATCGTTATAGTGACATCTATAAAAACACTCAGGAACATACTCTCTAGTACCTGGTTAATCAGGTAGTAGCGCTAAGGTTATGGTCGAGCCTCCTTAGTTGTTTCCCTGAGATATTGGGATGAGTACTACTATTTGACCCTGCATTTATATAAGAGAGATATAGCACATGGAAAACCCTTGTCTACAGGAACCCTAAAAACCCTAACCCTTGGGAAAGGAACAAAAGAGATATATTGTTGCGCAACCCTACCTCTTACATTCCTATTGCGACATTCCTACACAATTTTTCCTTTTAACAATTTTGGCAAGTCATCACTGTAGTATTCTTAGGGAAAAAATATAACTCTGCAAAATTAATAGTGGTCTCGTCGGAAACCTTATTCGGGACTTGCCCCCTTAGATTCCTCTCTTCTTCGTGATCATTATGGTACCTATCATTTTTAAGCCTTTTTTTCAATGGACTTGACCTCCTTCTTGGCACCCTTATTTGGGACCTATCATGTTGGATTTCTCTCTCCACCCTGATCATTGTGGTACCTATCACTTCTAATTTTTTAATTTTTTTTCGTGGACCCACCCACCCTTCTCGACACCCTTATTTTCCACCTATCTCATTGCATTCCTCTTTTCACCCTAATTGCAATGATATATATCATTTATCCCTATTTTTTTTGTAGACCCACTTCCCCTCCCTGACACCCCTCATTCCCAAATGGCCACCACTTGCAACCAAGAACTCCTTCACCTGCAAATTAAATCCAAACAACACACGGAGAACATCTGGAGAATGACTTTTGAACTTTCTTCTGCCAATTCTAAATTTGAAACCAACTTTGAGGTCGAAGTTAAGGGGAAAATGGCCTCCATCCACTCTGCTCTCAACCAATTGCTAAAATAGTCCCATGGGTATCCCTCCTCTGAACAACCTTCACACTATGAAGGTGAGGAATATTCCCATAATATGGCATTTCATTCCAACTCCCTTCATTGTGACGCCTGTCTTCCCAGAGTTGAGGTGAAAAACATTTATGGCTCTGATCCCACAGGCTAGGTCACTTGAATGAACATTATTTCTCTTTGTACGGAATTATTGATGAGTTGGCCAAATTTCATTATGGTGTCCTCTATCTTGATCTTGAACGTCGGCAATGGTGGCAATGGCATAGAAATCCATGCAAAGGATATGTTTCTTGGACATAGTTTGTTGCATGATTTATGAACTCTTTGACACTGACACCCACTATTTAGGTTGTTTGACCAAGTTGAAACAATCTAGCACAGTGGAATACTTTATATCCACCTTTGAGCACTTGGTTTTCCGAACGAAAGGTATGTCAGATTCCTTCTTCAAGGAATGTTTTATCAATGGCCTCAAGGATGAAATCTAAGCCCATATCATAATGGCTCACACTCAAACTTGGTTGGAAGCTACTAAACAATCCAAGGAAGCCCAATAGATTGTCTCCACCCAAAACCAAAAACCCTCCTTTATTCCTCGCACTCAACCCACCAATCCTACCATTCCTTCCATTCCTCTCAAAATCCATAAATTAACCCGAGAAGAAATGGTTGAATTCTAACTCAAGGGTCTTTGTTATAATTGTGATGACAAATATTTCTCGGGGAACAAGTGTAAGGAATAGAATATTTTTATGGCCATTTCTAAGGATGTTGTTGACGAGGACACTGAAGTTTTCCCAGTGGAATACCTACCCCCAACAGATGATCCTACTCCACCCTCTAATCCACCAGAAGTTGAACCGTTGATTTCATTGCATGCCCTCATTGACTTCTCTACTCCCCAAACCCTCAAGCTCATTGGCTACATTAAGCATGGGAATGTCATAATCCTCATTGACAGTGGAAGCACCCATAATTTTATTCATCATTAAATTTCCCAAAAAATTAATTTCTATACCTCTGCAGTCAACCATTTTCAAATCATGTTTACCAATGGCAGTTTCATGAAATGTGGAAGGCGTTGTGAAAATGTGTGCCTACAAATTGGTTAGTACCACCTGAAATATCATATGTTTGCTATCAACATGGGTGGTTGTGACATTGTTCTTGGTGTTGAATGGTTACACACTCTCTACCCCATCCTCATGGACTTGAAGGACCTAACCATGCAATTCCAACAAGATGAATTGCAGTATAAATTCCAAGGCATCACAGCAGGTTCACCTAAAATCATCAGTTCCCACTGAATGGAAAGACTACTCAAAAAAGGTCACTCTAGATTATTTCCCAAATCCATTCCATTCAAGATGTTGAGACACTCTTTGTGCACCTTGACCTCTAATCTATAATTTCTCAACACCAAACTATCTTTAACACTCCCCATGGATTTCCCCCTTCCCGTGGTCCCCATGATCATTCCATTCCTTTAGTACTAGACAATTTTCCTCCCATTCTTCGCCTATGTCATCTTCCCTTTGCATAGAAAAATAAAATTGAGAAAAGTATTTAAGAGTTTCTCGAAGAAAGTGTCATCCATCCTAGTACCAACCCCTATACTTATCTAGTAGTCATGGTACTCAATAAAGAAGGTACTTGGCACATGTGTCTTTATTTTCATGCTCTCAACAAACTCACAATCAAAGACAAATTTCTCATTCCTATCATTAATGACCTTTTGGATGAACAAACTCACAATCAAAGACAAATTTCTCATTCCTGTCATTGATGACCTTTTGGATGAATTGAGTGGTTCCCAATACTTTACAAAACATGATCTTTTTTTTGGCTACCACCAAATATGCATGAAAGAGGAATACATCCCCAAAACTTCATTTCGAACTCATGAGGGTCACTATGGGTTCTTGGTCATGCCCTTTGGCCTGTATAATGCTCCCTCCTTTTTTCAAAGTCTCATGAATCATGTCTTCCATCATTTCCTCTGTAATTTTGTTATGCCCTAAATCGTGGCACATTACCCCTTAATTGAGGCATATTACATTAGTACTCTTATTTTATTTATGTTGGCTTGGGTCCATTAGTTGTAATTGTACCTCCTAGTCTCCTATAAATACCAAGGAGACCTTTTCATTTGGAATCATCTTGTTTTTGTGAATTCATGTAATGTATAAGGAGGTTGCGCCCTCGAATAGGCTTATTATCTGAATTTATCTCTTTTTCAATGCATGGAGTACTTATTCTAATGTTTTTTATGCTATTTTGATATTTGGTTCTTAACATTTGGTATCAGAGCTAAACAATCCTCGGGACTGGCTTCTTCAAAACAAGTCTTCTTGGAATTTTCAATGCAACTTTTTTTTCTGGAAGGTTTCAGAATCTAGAATTTACATGGTGTATAGGAGACATATAGAGATAAATTGGGTCCAACTTTCAGATCTAGGTTTGTTACATTTTTGCATATACATTTTGTTCAAGTTAGGGTTTTTGCCTAAAGCTGAAACTAGTCTGAAACAGATCTTCTTGGAATTTTCACCCCCAATTTTGTTTGGCTTGGTTTCGGGTTCTGAAATTTTTACAGTAAGAAGGAGAAATAAGTATCTTGTATAAAAAAATTCATCCCTTGATTTGTTTTACTATGAAAGTTATTCTCTAAGGAAATTAGGGTTTTTGGTTGGTCCAGGTTTCATTCTAAAATAGGTGTTCTTGGGAAAACTATTATATATGAAGCTATAGACTTCCAAATTGAGCGAGACATGTTCAATTGGTTAGGTTACAGAATGAAGTTTTATGGGTGTGAATTTAAAGTTATGAAATAAGTACAGTGACATGCGGCAGGTCGTACAAGTTCGCTTTCTTGAAAGGGAAAAAGTCATCACATCTTAGGAAAGTTGTCATACAATTCTCTTGTAGAATCCAATATTGGTCTAACATGTGGGGTTGGAAAGAAGAAACATCAGGATACCTCAGGCCGAAATTTTAGATTCAGAAGGGATGAAATTGCAAAGCTACAGAAGAAAAAAGGTCGGCAAGCAAAACAGTCTCCAAATCAAGGTTTTAAAAGGTGTGTTTTTCTTTTTTTTTGGAAATTTGCATATCTTTTGACTAGAAGATCCAATTGGGGTGATTCAAAAGGTGGAATAAAGTGGGAAAAAAGGAGTATCACATAAATTTTGGAGAACATTAGGTATTTTTAGATACATACTTATTCCGACGTCTTTAAACTTAGGAGTTGTCATTACTTATCAGTGCTACAACCTGGGGACAGTGTGGTTCCTCCATGTACCTAGAGTATATCGGAAGGCCTCTTTCGAATGGTTGTGCATTATAAAACACTACTATGGATTTTATTTCCCACGTACCTGGTGTATATCATGAGACCCCCTAGAATCCTAAGACCAACAGAGTAAACCATTTGGTTGTCTTTTCGTTATAGTACACCGAGAACAACACTCAGGGAGATCACTCTCTAGTACCTAGGTAGTCGGATAGTATGGCTAAGGGCATGGTCAAGCCTCCTTAGTTAGTGCCCTAAGATATTAGGTCGAGTACTATTTTTGGACCCCGCACATATATCAAAGAATTATAGCACCTGACACTCACTTGTCTGTGAGGACCTCTGCCTAAGCCAATTAGGAATTCCTAGCTTGCATTGATACTTGGACAACATGCCACCAAAAAAGGGAACTTCTACACCAAATAATCCCTCTGACAGTCCTACTTGGACTCTTGATGAAGGTGAAGAAATGTGCAGGGACATAGATTATTTAAAAAACAAGTAACAAAAGATGATGGATTCAACTGAAGCTAAGCTGGAAGCGATGATGGATACTAAGATGGATGGCTTAAAAGGGGATATCATGGAAGGGTTGAAAAATTTGCTAATAAAGAGGCCACCTGAAAGTGACGATGTATCCCATGAAATTCATGATGAGGACACAAGGAATATGAATCAACAGTGGAGAAAATCCAGCTTTGGGTTGAAGACCAACCACTTTCCTAAGATCGATTTGAGGAACTTTGATGGCAAGGATCCAATCACATGGATACTCCAGACGAAGCAGTTCTTTGATCTACATGATGTGCCACACACACAAAAGGTACGAATTGCATCCTTATATTTAGAACCTAATCATTTTGTGTGGTATAGATGGCTTTGTTCTCGCAAATCACTTGTCACTTGGTCAATTTTCACGGAAGAAATGATAACACACTATGAGGATACACAGAGCAATACCTTCTTGAGCCAGTTGATAAATCTCAAGAAAAAGGGTTTAGTTGCGGAGCACATTGAGAAATTACAAAGATTGAATATAAAGGTAACAGATATTCCAGATGAGCACCTGATTGATGTCTTCATAGGAACTTTAAAGGATAACATTCAACATGGGATCCACCTTTGGGAACCCAAATCATTGGAGAATGCATTTAGGATGGAAAGAAACGTTGAAAGTAAAAATTTAGCTATGGGTACTAGAAGGACCACCCCTAACATATATTGAGAGAATAATGTTCCTTCTTCTAAACCACCTCAACCTACAAGGTTGTCACCTCAACAATTGGAGGAAAGAAGAGAAAAAGGTTTATGCTTTAATTGTGACAACAAGTACAATAAGGGACATAAGTGTGGTGATAAGAAATTACTCTACATATATTGTGAAGAGGAAGAAGAACAAGAAAAAGAACCATCTCAAGATAATGTAGAAGATATGTCTTCTAAATAGATGACTCCCACCATATCATGTCATGCATTGGCTAGAATTAGCACTCCTCAAACCCTCAAGATCGAAGGGTATATCAAAAATAAAAAGGTAATAGTGCTAATTGATTATGGTAGTACTCATAATTTCATTCACTGTAAATTAGCCAAATCTCTCAATTGTTTTATATATCCAGCGCTGGAGTTTCAAGTAATGATTGCAAATGGAGGAACTATCAATTGCTCGGGAAAATTCCATAAGATCAATCTTATTATCGGGGAATATTTAATGAATATTCCAATAATTTCTATACCCATGGGTGGTGTTGATGTCGTATTAGGGGTCCAATGGTTACAATCATTGGGAACAATGGATCTTAATTTTCAATAAATTTTCATGAAATTTTCATTGGAAGGAAAGGAATTTGAGTTAAGGGGTATCATAGGGAAAACCAGTAAGGTGGTAAGTTCTAATGGCATGAAAAAATTATTAAGAAAGGGGCATCATGGTGTAATTGTACTACTATACTCACTAGATTTTCAAACATCGAAGCCATCTATTCCTCTAGATATCCAAGGGATCATTGATAAGAATTCCAAAGTATTTGAAGATATTCCTAGAGGTCTTCCACCCACTCGTGATCATGATCATGCTATTCACTTAATTCCTAGGAGTGTTCCTCCTAACATCAGGCCTTCTAGATACCCTTATTCCCATAAGAGTGAAATTGAACGTATGGTTGAAGAAATGTTATAGACTAGCATTATTAGACCTAGCCAAATTTCTTACTCTACATCGGTGGTAATGGTACTAAAGAAAGAGGGATCATGGCATATGTGTCCAGATTATAGAGAGCTCAACAAGATCACCATTAAAGATAGGTTTCCCATTCCCGACATTGATGAATTGTTATATGAACTACATGGAGCAATCTACTTCACAAAGTTGGATCTTCATTCAGGGTATCATCAGATTAGAATGAAGGAAGAAGATATCCTAAAACCAGCATTTAGAACTCATGAAAACCATTATGAATTTTTGGGCATGCCTTTTGGCCTTACGAATGCACCTTCCACATTCCAAGGGTTGATGAATTCCATTTTCAATCCCTTCCTTCGAAAATTTGTGTTAATATTTTATGATGATATATTAATCTATAGCAAGGCTTGGGAAGATCATGTTCGACATGTTGACAAGGTGCTACAGCTACTAAAGGAGCAACAACTATATGCTAAACCGTCCAAATGTTTCTTTGGGGTGAAGGAGGTAGAGTATTTGGGTCATATTGTATCTCATGAAGGTGTCAAGGTAGACCCTAACAAGATTAAAGCCATGTTGGACTGGACGATTCCCAAAACATTGAATAATCTTAGAGGATTTTTGGGTTTGACAGGTTACTACCACAAGTTTGTTCGGAACTATGGAATAATAGTAGCACCTTTAACTACATTAACTAATAAGAATGCATTTTCATGGACTCCAGAGGCAACTCAAGATTTTGAACAACTTAAAGAGGCAATGTGCAAAGCTCCTAACTTGACCACACCAAACTTCACAAAAACCTTTATTATGGAATGTGATGCCTCGAGAAATGGCATTGGTGTTGTTATAATGCAAGAAGGAAGGCCCCTTGATTTTGAAAGTCGGTCACTCAAGGGAAAGGACTTACATAAACCCATTTATGAGAAGGAAATGATGGCAATACTATATGCATTGAAGCAATGGTTCCCTTACCTAATAGGTAGGTACTTCAAGGTCAAAATAGATCATGACAGTCTTAAATACTTCTTGGAACAAAGAATATCTTCAAAAGAGCAAAAAAAAAGGGTGACCAAGATTTTGGTTTATGATTTTGAAATCATCTACAAAAAGGGAAGAAAAATGTTGTGGCAGATGCACTCTCAAGAAAGGATGAATATTTTGAGGCATTTCTTTGTGCTATCTCTATCATCCAACATGATTGGATAACAAAAGAAAGGGATGAATGGAAGAATGACAAAGAAGTGTGGACTCCCATTCAAAGGTTGCAGCAAGATTCCATTGCATCTGATACATTTACATGGACAAATGATTCACTATGGTACAAAGATCGCTTATATTTATGTAAGAACTCCCAACTCAAACAAAAGGTACTTTTGGAATTGCACACCTCTTCGGTAGGAGGGAACTTAGGATTTTTGAAAACATATCAGAAGGTCAAGAGGGAATTTTTTTGTGATGGCCTTAAAACAGATGTTCAAAGGTTTGTGGAAAAATGTTTGGTTTTCCAACTAAATAAGGTGGAAACAATTAATACCTCAGGTATTTTACAACCATTATCCATTCCAAGTCAGCGTTGGGAGGAGGTTTCCATGGTTTCATCACAAGGTTGCCGAAGTCTGAAGGAAAGAGTGTCATCATGGTGATTGTTGATAGACTTACCAAGTATGCACACTTTTGTGCACTCTCTCATCCTTTCAAAGCAAGTATAGTTGCTACTGCATTCATGGAGACAGTTCAAAAGCTACATGGAAGCCCAAAGATTATTGTAAGTGATAGAGATCCCATATTCACTAGACATTTTTGGACATAATTATTTTCTTGTTTGGGTACTCAATTGGCTCATAGCTCATCTTATCATCCTCAATTTGATGGACAAACTAAGATAGTGAACAAATGTCTAGAAGGATACATTCGTTGTTTTTTCTCTGATAAACAAACACAATGGCTCAAGTGGTTACCCTTGTAAGAATGGTGGTATAACACTTCCTTTCATACTACAACAAAAATGACACCATTTATGGCGCTTTATGGATATCACCCACCATCCATCACTTCTTCTCTAAAAGATAAATCTAAGCTTCAAGCAGTGGAAGATCACATCGAGCATCAACAACAAGTTCTCCAACTCCTAAAGGAAACCCTGACCATGGAACATAATCGCATGAAACAATAAGCAGATCAACATCGTAGTGAAAGAAGTTTTGAAGTAGAGGATTGGGTATTTTTAAGACTACAACCATACAAACAGATTCCCCTCAAGTAAGCTAAGAAGGATAATAAATTATCACCGAAGTACTATGGCCCTTATAAGGTGTTGCAAATGATTGGTACTATGGCATGCAAATTGGAGTTGCCTGCATCTTTGCAAGTACACCCAATGTTACATGTTTCATGTTTAAAGAAGGTTATAGGTGACAAGATCCCAATTCACACTATATTGTCAGAAATTGGCGAGGAAGGAAAAATCATATTGGAGCCTGAAGCTATCACTGACACAAGAATTCATCAGCTAAGGAATAGATCAATTTCAGAGTATCTCATTAAGTGAAAGAAACTACCCGCTGAAGATTCCATGTGGGAAGATGAGTCTTTTATACATAAGCATCCAGAACTACTCAAGCGTTGAGGTCAACACTTGTCTGAAGGGGAGGGGCATGTTAAGCCCTAAATCGTAGCACATTACCCATTAATTGGGGAATATTACATTAGTATTGTTATTTTATTTATTTTGTCATTGGTCCATTAGTTGTAAGTGTACCTCCTAGTATCCTATAAATACCAAGGATACATGATGCAGGAGCATCGCCCACGTCAAGCGAGCCAGCGCGAAAGTGGGAGACAGCTGGACAAGCCAGCATAATTTCTTTTTGAATTACACCTTGATATTGTTGCGCCAACATAAATGCGTGAATTTAATGGAGCGCACTTTGTATATTGTAATGGACCTTGAGCGGATAGCTCATGCCCTTAGGTAGATGAGGCATTTAAGATAGTTAATGTAAAGATAGGTAGGAATTTAATTCTAGATTTGATAGCTTTAGAGCTCGAGAGGGAAACGGGATATAGACACCCTCCTTTGTTCATTGTATTATGATGAAGCTACAGCATTCTGAAGAGAAGATCATGCAGAGAAGTGTATGAAGAACACCCATGTACAGATATTGAATTAATAGAAGGAAGCTTTGATTCAATTCCATGGTTGTGTTAGTCTCTGTATATTGATGATATTATGCTCATGAATGTTTGCTTCTTGTCATACATTTTCTTTTATATGTTGTGTATGTGATTTCATGGTTGAATTGAAGTCTGTGAGAAAAAGGAGTTAGTTTCAATTGTTTCTCTATCTTGAACCATAGAATTCCTGCAAGGAGTGCAGTTGAATCGTCCGCAAGGAGTGTGTCGACGGAAGGGTTCAAATAAAGATAACTTTTGTTCTAAGTTCTCAGAAGTGCAGAATTGGCACCGGAGCCGTGTAAGGCGTGCGCAGGTTAGAAGAAGTCTCAGAATTGCGATTCTGAGCAAGGGGATTGAAGGGTTTCTGCTGCAGGGGTGCGCAGGATCGAAGGCTTCAACACTTAGTCGGGTTTGAAGATTTGCCGCAAGGAGTGCGTGCAAGGAGTTTCCTGAAGGAACTCAAAAACTGTGAGAAAGGTTTAGAAGGATAGGCCTTCGAAGTTGTCGAAGGGAAGCGAAGAGAAGAAGTGTCGCGGGTTGGCGAACAAGTCTCGTGGAGAGACCCTTCGGTTCGTGGATTGCGCAAGGAGAAAAGTGGACGGTCAGTATTCTTCGTGGAGAATCAGCGAGTTTCGGTGAATCGTTGGATCTTGCGGAGTTGTAGGAAGCCACAGTGCAGGCGGAAGAAGGTTCGAAGCTCGGGAGAACAGGAGCCATCGATCGGGACCACGAAGAGTGTGGATCTACCCATAGATCGGTTATCAGGCCATTGCAGGAAAGGAGCGGAAGGCTTGGCTGTGGAAATCGCGATAAAGCGAGAGGCGAAGTCCCAACAATCGCGTGGATAGTGAGGGCCACAGCAGGTTGATGTGACAGAAAACACGAGCTATCGGAAGTTCGGCGTCTCGGTTATCGGAAGTCGACAGGGAGGATAGTTGATCTCGCGAGTAGCGAAGTCGCGAGAAAGCGCGATCGCGATTTCGGCACCTCGACGCATCGCGTATCAGAGGTTGAAAACTTGGGAGTTGGTTGTCGCGAGTGGCAAGACTGTGATAAGGGCATAGGTCCCGACAAGCGGGAGAAGGTCAGCGTTGACTGACACATCGGGTCTCGGGGATTCGAGAGCCCGATTGATCAATAGAGAACTCACGAAGCGCGAAGTTCCGATCCTCCGATAAGGAAGTAAAGAGGGTCGCGAGATGAGAACTGTGGGTGCAGATCTTCCGATAGGGAGATAGAAGAGCATTTACGCTCTTCGGGCCGAGAGGAAAGAAGGTCCTGGAAGAGGCGAACGTGCTCCGAGGAGTGCGCTCGGCATCAAGTGGTATCAGAGCGGGAATATCTTTGCTTTCTGTAGCAAAGAGAGAGATTCAACATGCTGCCCAGAAGAGAAAGACAGTCACCAGACCCAGAAGATAGGGAGGTGCGAAGAAGAGGTAGGCCAGCAGGAAATCCAGAAATGGAGCGGCAGATGAGAGATCTCTGAGCAAGACTCAAGGAGATGGAGACAGCACAAAGACGCGGAGTTGGTGCAGGGGATCTTAGCGATTTCGAGGTCGAAGAGGAAGCTGGACATGAAGAAGAGGTCACAGCAGAAGACGCATCAACCAAGCGGTTGATCAAAGCCATCGCAAGGATGGGTGCGAAGGCGAAAATGGACATTCCAGTCTATGAAGGGAATTTAGATGCAGAGGAGTTGTTAGATTGGATAAGAGCTCTTGACACATACTTCGATTATGAAGATGTGGAAGAAGATAAGAAAGTCAAGCATGCAGTTACGCGCTTGAAAGGACATGCAGCATTGTGGTGGGACGAGCTACAAGCTGATAGACGCTGCAAAGGTAAGCAGAAGATCAAAAGTTGGGATCGGATGATCGCAAAGATGAAGGCGAAGTTCATCCCAAGGGACTATCAAATTTCACTGTTTAGGTGAATGCAGAACCTGAGACAGAAGCTGATGATAGTGAAGGAATATACTGAAGAGTTCTATCGACTGAACATCAGAGCAGGTCATCGGGAGAGCGATGATGAAAAAGTTGCCAGATATCTGAATGGTATGAGATACGACATTCAGGATGAATTAAGCATGCTAACCATTCGAATGGTGGAAGATGCTTATCAATTGGCTCTGAAAGCCGAAGAGAAGTTGAGCCGAAAGCAAGGACAGCGAGGGCGAGGCAGAAGCCAGCCGAGAGACAAAGCAGTTGCCCAGGAAAAATACCAGAAGCCCAAGGAGGAATGGAAGAAACCTCAGGGTAAAGCTGAGAGAAGCGGAACCTCACAGCAGAGGCAGCCATATGTTGAGCAGAGAGGACAGCGAAATGATCAGCGAGGAGATTATGCTGACGCGAATACTTTTCCTCGTACCAGAGGTAGAGGAAGAGGTAGAGGTGGAGTAATCACATGTTTTACATGTGGGAAGAATGGGCACAAGTCATACGAGTGTCCAGAGAAAAAGAAGGATGCAGGGGAAGCTCACATCGCAGAAGCGCAGAGGCGTGATGGTGAGACAGAAGATGCAGAAAGCGGAAGATCGTTTGGGATGCATAAAGTCCTTTTGACACCTGAGAAAGAGGTGGAAAGCTCAGTGCAAAGGACCAGACTGTTCAGAACAGCTTGCAAGACCAAAGACAAGAAATGCAAGGTCATTGTGGACAGCGGTAGCACAGATAATCTTGTTTCCACCGAGATGGTGGAGAAATTAGAGCTGGAGACGACTGATCACCCCAGTCCATATAAAGTTTCATGGCTACAGAAAGGACACCAGATAACGGTCACCAAACAGTACTTGGTCGACATCAAAATAGGGGGATACAATGATAAGATCTTGTGTGATGTTATTCCCATGGATGTATGTCATTTATTGTTGGGTAGACCATGGCAATATGACAGAAATGTGATTCATGATGGGAAGATGAACACATATACCCTGGAGAAGAATGGGAGAACCCATAAGTTGCTTCCGATAAAGGATAAAGAAGTAAAGCTGGAAGTAAGCAATACAATACTTCTCATGAGTGGGAAGGAACTTCTTTCAGAAATGGAGAAGAAAGAAGATCCATAATTCTTTGTAGTCAGGAAACCATGAATCATTCTGACTAGCACAAGAGTGGATGATTTGCCAGTTGAAGTTCAGGAACTGCTGGAAGAGTTCGCTGACATCATAGTGGATGAATTACCTCATTCGTTGCCACCGATGAGAAGTGTGAGTCATCACATAGACCTCATACCAGGAGCAAGTTTGTCGAATAAAGCCGCGTACAGGTTGATGTCGTAGGAGAATGAGGAAGTCAAAAGACAAGTCCAAGATTTGATGGACAAAGGATTAATCAGAGAAAGCTTGAGTCCATGTGTTGTTCCAACAGTACTCAGTCCGAAGAAAGACGGAGGTTGGAGGATGTGTACCGACTCAAGGGCGATCAACAAGATAACCATCAGGTACAGGTTTCCACTGCCGAGAATGGATGATATGATGGATTGTCTGAGTGGGGCAAATTATTTTTCAAAGATAGATTTGAAAAGCGGTTATCACCAGATTCGCATGAGGGAAGGCGATGAGTGGAAAACAGCGTTCAAGACAAACGAGGGTTTGTATGAATGGCTAGTCATGCCATTTGGCTTGACAAATGCACCAAGTACTTTTATGAGGCTGATGAATGAAGTCCTGAGGGAGTTCATCGGAAAGTTTGTCATTGTTTATTTGGACGACATATTGATTTACAGCAAATCAGAGGCTGAGCATTTGAAGCATTTGGCCATTGTGATGAGAAATCTACAGCAGGAAAAGCTGTTGATCAACATGAAGAAATGTTCGTTCATGAAGACAGAGCTCATTTATTTGGGTTTTGTTATTTCGGCAAATGAGTTGAGGATGGATCTGGACAAGGTGGAAGTAATCAAGAATTGGCCATCACCGAGAAATTTTTTCGAGGTGAGAAGCTTCCATGGGTTGGCTAGTTTCTACTGGAAGTTCATCAGAAATTTCAGTGGGATTAGCACAGCGATGATGGACATAGTGAAGAAGCGGCATAAGAATTTTCATTGGACAGCCGAGGCTGAGAAGAGCTTCAACCTGTTGAAGCGAAAGATCACAGAGCAACCAGTGTTGGTGTTGCCAGATTTTCAGAAAACATTTCAAGTGAAATGTGATGCGAGTGGGTATGCCATAGGAGCGGTCTTGAGCCAGGATGACAGACCAGTCGCATATTTCAGTGAGAAGCTAGATGATGCGAAGCTGAAATACTCCACGTATGACAAAGAATTTTATGCTATCATACATGCACTGAAGAAGTGGAGGCATTACTTGATCCCAAAGGAATTTGTATTGTACAGTGATAATCATGCATTACAGTTTGTGACTCAACAGGAGAAGTTGAATCAGAAACATGCTAAATGGGTAGAGTATATGCAGAATTTCACATTTGTAATCAAGCATATTTCGGGTACTGTTAACAAAGTGGTTGATGCTTTGAGCAGGAAATGTTTGTTGCTGCAGGAGTTTCGAGTCAAAACTTTGGGTTTTGAAAATCTCAGGGACATGTACGCAGGAGATGCAGATTTTGGTGAAGCGTACGAAGCAACTGAGAATCCAGTTCTCAGAGATCGGAGCCCTTGGATAGATTATATGATCCAAGAAGGATTGTTGTTCTGAGGCAATCAGTTGTGCATTCCGAATTGCTCCATGAGGGAGAACTTGCTAAAAGAGAAACACAGCGGAGGCTTAGCAGGACATTTCGGTCATGACAAGACATTCGCGAAGCTAAGTGAATCATATTTTTGGCCAGGGATGCGTGTAGAGGTCAAACGGTTTGTTGACAGGTGCAGGATTTGTCAGCATTCAAAAGGGAGAAAGCAGAATGCAGGTTTTTATCAGCCATTGCCCATACCAGAGAGGCCATGGGAGGTGATAAGCATGGATTTTGTATTGGGATTGTCGAGGACGCAAAGAGGAGTTGATTCTATCTTTGTGGTCGTGGACAAGTTTTCAAAAATGACACATTTCATACCATGCCAGAAGACCAGCGACGCGACGCACATCACGAACTTGTTTTTCAAAGAGGTCGTTAGACTTCATGGATTGCCGAAAAGCATAGTTTCGGACAGAGACACTAAATTCATTGGTCATTTTTGGAGGACGCTATGGAAGAAACTAGGGACTAATCTGGCTTTTAGTTCTGCTCATCATCCTCAGACGGATGGACAGACGGAGGTGGTCAACCGAAGTCTGGGAGATTTGTTGAGAAGCTTGGTGACAGAACACCACAGCACCTGGGATGGCGTATTGCCACAGGCAGAGTTCGCATATAATGATTCGGTGAACAGGAGTATAGGTAGAAGCCCATTTCAGATTGTGTATGGCACACAGCCGAGAGGAGTTTCTAAATTGCGGGATTCGGGACAGATTTCTACTAGCAGTGCTAGTGCCGAAGAGTTCGCCGAGACGATGCAGGAACTTCACAGTCAGGTGAAGCAGCGACTAATAAAATCAAATCAGGAGTATAAGCGCAGGGCAGATCAGCATTGGAGACAACTTCAGTTTGAATTTGGTGATCTAGTTCTGGCGCATCTGAGGAAGGAAAGGTTCCCAAGGGGAACATACAATAAAATTAAGATGAAGAAAATCGGGCCATGCAGAGTCCTGAAGAAATTCGAAGAGAATGCATATGAGATTAAGTTGCCAGATGGCATCGGGATATCTCCGATATTCAATATCGCAGAGTTATACCCATACAGAGTGGGAGAAGCAGAGACTGGAACCGAGGAACCAGTGATCCAGTGGATGAAGCAGATGCCAGTAGCAGAAAAGTCGCAGATGGAATGCATACTGGATAAGCAAGTGGGTAAGAAGACCAGAAGAAAAGAATACTTCGAGTATCTGGTCAAATGGAAGAACCACCCAGTGGAGAATGCTAGCTAGGAGACCGAAGCAATGATACAGAAGCATGGACACACCATGCAGGAGCTCATGGACAGGAGCCCATGAAATTTTTCAAGCGAGGGAGTATGATGCAGGAGCATCGCCCACATCAAGCGAGCCAGCGCGAAAGTGGGAGACAGCTGGACAAGCCAACATAATTTCTTTTTGAATTACACCTTGATATTGTTGCGCCAACATAAATGCGTGAATTTAATGGAGCGCACTTTGTATATTGTAATGGACCTTGAGCGGATAGCTCACGCCCTTAGGTAGATGAGGCATTTAAGATAGTTAATGTAAAGATAGGTAGGAATTTAATTCTAGATTTGATAGCTTTAGAGCTCGAGAGGGAAACGGGATATAGACACCCTCCTTTGTTCATTGTATTATGATGAAGCTACAGCGTTCTGAAGAGAAGAGCATGCAGAGAAGTGTATGAAGAACACCCATGTACAGATATTGAATTAATAGAAGGAAGCTTTGATTCAATTCCATGGTTGTGTTAGTCTCTGTATATTGATGATATTATACTCATGAATGTTTGCTTCTTGTCATACATTTTCTTTTATATGTTGTGTATGTGATTTCATGGTTGAATTGAAGTCTGTGAGAACAAGGAGTTAGTTTCAATTGTTTCTCTATCTTGAACCATAGAATTCCTGCAAGGAGTGCAGTTGAATCGTCCGCAAGGAGTGCGTCGACGGAAGGGTTCAAATAAAGATAACTTTTGTTCTAAGTTCTCAGAAGTGCAGAATTGGCACTGGAGCCGTGTAAGGCGTGCGCAGGTTAGACGAAGTCTCAGAATTGCGATTCTGAGCAAGGGGATTGAAGGGTTCTGCTGCAAGGGTGTGCAGGATCGAAGGCTTCAACACTTAGTCGAGTTTGAAGATTTGCCGCAAGGAGTGTGTGCAAGGAGTTTCCTGAAGGAACTCGAAAAATGTGAGAAAGGTTTAGAAGGATAGGCCTTCGAAGTTGTCGAAGGGAAGCGAAGAGAAGAAGCGTCGCGGGTTGGCGAACAAGTCTCGTGGAGAGACCCTTCTGTTCGTGGATTGCGCAAGGAGAAAAGTGGACGGTCAGTATTCTTCGTGGAGAATCAGCGAGTTTCGGTGAATCGTTGGATCTTGCGGAGTTGCAAGAAGCCACAGTGCAGGCGGAAGAAGGTTCGAAGCTCGGGAGAACAGGAGCCATCGATCGGGACCACGAAGAGTGTGGATCTACCTATAGATCGGTTATCGGGCCATCGCAGGAAAGGAGCGGAAGGCTTGGCTGTGGAAATCGCGATAAAGCGAGAGGCGAAGTCCCGACGATCGTGTGGATAGTGAGGGCCACAACAAGTTGATGTGACAGAAAACAAGAGCTATCGGAAGTTCGGCGTCTCGGTTATCGGGAGTCGACAGGGAGGATAGTTGATCTCGCGAGTAGCGAAGTCGTGAGAAAGCGCGATCTCGATTTCGGCACCTCGACGCATCGCGTATCGGAGGTTGAAAACTTGGGAGTTGGTTGTCGCGAGTGGCGAGACTGTGATAAGGGCAGAGGTCCCGACAAGCGGGAGAAGGTCAGTGTTGACTGACACATCGGGTCTCGGGGATTCGAGAGCCCGGTTGATCAATAGAGAACTCGCGAAGCGCGAAGTTCCGATCCTCCGATAAGGAAGTAAAGAGGGTCGCAAGACGAGAACTGTGGGTGCAGATCTTCCGATAGGGAGATAGAAGAGCATTTACGCTCTTCGGGCCGAGAGGAAAGAAGGTCCTGGAAGAGGCGAACGTGCTCCGAGGAGTGCGCTCGGCATCAATACCTTTTCATTTGGAATCATCTTGTTTTTGTGAATTCATGTAATGTATAAGGAGGTTGCCCCCTCGAAGAGGATTATTATCTGAATTTCTCTCTTTGTCAAGGCGTGGAGTACTTATTCTGAGGTTTTTTATGCTATTTTAATATTTGGTTCTTGACAAATTTTGTCTTATTTTTCTTTGATGATATCCTCATCTATATTAAAACTTGGCAATCCCATCTCACCCATGTGGATCAATTTCTCCATCTATTTTCTAAGCACAAATTGTTTCTCAAACAATCTAAATGTGTTTTTTGCGCCTCTGAAGTTGAGTACCTGGGTCATATTGTAGGTAAGGATGGTGTATGGGTGGATCCTAAGAAAATTGAAGCTATGAAGGATTGACCTCGCCCTAAAACTCTTAAAATATTGCATGGTTTCTTGGGTTTAACGGGATATTATTGCAATTTTATTTGGAATTGTAAAAAAATTGCAGCTCCTCTCACTACTCCTTAAAAAGAATACTTCCAGTTGGACTCCAGCAGTTGATCAAACCTTCCAAGCCTTAAAAAATGCTATGTGCGCAACCTCTATCCTGGGACTACTTTACTTCACCGAGACTTTTGTCCTAGAATGTGATGCATCAAGGAAAGGCATTGGGGCAGTCCTCATGCAAGATGATAGACCTTTGTCTTTCACTAGAAAACAACTATCAGAATGACATTTGTACCAATCCACCTATGAAAAGAAAATGTTGTCTAGTTTGCATGCAGTAGATCTCTAGTGTTCTGATCTATTGGGGCAATGCTTCCAAATTAAAAAATCATCGTAGCCTCAAGTATTTTTTGGAACAACGAATTTCATCCCCGAAGCAACAAAAATGGGTGACCAAGTTGTGAAGGGTAAAGAAAATGTGGTTGT
This sequence comes from Picea engelmannii, assembly GCA_009831015.1. Lineage (NCBI taxonomy): Eukaryota > Viridiplantae > Streptophyta > Pinopsida > Pinales > Pinaceae > Picea > Picea engelmannii. Next base: position 76,242 of record ML813252.1, read on the forward strand.
TGATTCTCTTTCAAGAAAATATGAAGAAGAAGGGCCTCCTTTTTCCCTCTTCTTCATTATAACAGACTAACTTCAAGTTGTTCACCAGGAATGGTTGCAAAACTCCAAACTTTCTAGCATGATCCAAACATTGCAACAGGATCCTCAAGCTTATCCCAGGTACTCTTGGCACAATGAAGAGATTTTCTATAAAGGTCACTTGTATTTAAGCAAACAGTAAAACCTTAAATCCGCAGTTCTCTATGAGTTGCATGCTTCACCAACAGTTAGGCATTTAGGGTTTACCAAAACCTATGAATGGGTCAAATGTGTTTTTTCTGGGACGATGTGAAATAAGACATTTACACCTTTGTGGATGAATATGATACATGTCAAGGAAATAAAGAAGAAACGGTCAATACTCCAAGCACACTCCAACTGCTCTCGATTCCCCTTGCTATTTGGAGGGACATTTATATGTATTTCATTGTTGGCTTACCTAAATCAGGTAATAAGTTATTCATCATGGTGGTAGTTGATCGTCTCTCCAAATATGTTCATTTTTGTGCTCTTCAACACTCATTCATCACATCCATCGTGGCTCAAATTTTTATGGATGATATATTCAAACTCCATGGCATGCCTCATTCTATTGTCTCTGACAGCAACCCCACTTTCACCATCATTTTTTGGAAAGAATTGTTCAAGCTCCAGGGAACCCAATTGCATCTCAGCATTACCTATCATCCCTAGACTGATGGACAAACTGAAGTTGTCAACAAGTGTTTGGAAACATATTTGTGGTGTTTTGCATTCAACAGACAAAATCAGTAGGCTCGGTGGTTACCCCTAGTTGATTGGTGGTACAACACATATTACCATACTGCCACTCACATGACTCCTTTTAAAGCAGTCTATGGGAAAAAGCCATCGTCGACTCTCTCATACATGCCAGGTGTCTCCAATGTTTAGGAGGTTGACAACAATCTTACAGTCTGAGAGGTCATTCTATACCCTCAAAGACAATTTGGTCATGGATCAGAATTGCATGAAGCAATAAGCAGATCAAGGTCGTTCTGAATGTCAATTCACTGAAGTGGACCAAGTGTTTATTGTCTACAACCTTATAAGCAAACCTTACTCAAAGTTGAACACTATCAAAAAATTGCCCCCAAATTTTATGGTCTTTATACAATTCTCAAGCGAGTGGGGTATGTGGCCTACCAGCTAGATTTGCCCATTCATTCTAAGCTCCATCCTATTTTTCATGTCTCATGCTTAAATAAAGTGCTTGGAAATAAGTGTCGGGCCCAAACTAGTCTCCCTAAATTGGATGAAGAAGGTTCCATTTGGTTACAACCACAAGCAGTCTTGGACCAGCGCGAGCATCGTCTCCTTCAGCGCACCATCAAGGAAATGTTAGTTCGGTGGAAATATACAACTCCAAAAGATGCCACCAGGGAGTCGGCTACCATTCTGCAACAATTTCTTCATCTCAAACCTTAAGGACAAGGTTGCTCTTCAAGGGGGAGGGCATGTTAGGGACCTAACTTCCCTAACCCCTCATGTAGGTAGAATAATATATTTTCTATGTAATAAAGGCCAACATTAGTTAATAATGTATGTTTAATAATGTGAACAAATATAATGTAAGAAGACTTAATAGAAGCATCCGCTTCGAGAAAGATCTTCCTCTAGAATGTTCTTTAGAAGATAGAATTAAATAAGAGTACAAGGCATGAGAAAGCTTTGTCTTAGGAATTATTGTAATAGAGCTCTGCTCTCCTAGAGGTTGCCCCCTCGGGGAGGCAAGTGAACATTGCTTTCATCAATAAAGCTATTGTTGTTGGTGTTGTTATTCTCATTATTTTATTGTTTCGTTGGTATTTGTTGCAATATTCCAGTTTTTGCTTATTATAATACATTTGGTACCTTACACTTAATAATACTTCCTTGCATGATTGCATCATACATTCATGGTGAATTAATAAAATTAGGGATTGGTTGGGATTGTGAACCATGAGAGAGGAATTGCAAAGGAAGATGTACATGACATCATATAATCCCCCACTACCTCCAAAATTCAAATTGAATGAAAGTCATCCAATAGCCTTGAGTTGTTTATGAACCCTGAGCATTAGAAGTTACCCAAGACTCTATGTGCTTTTATATATATATAATTTATTTTTTAATTTAACAATATTCAAAATTAAAATAAATGTTAATAATCATATATCTCAAATTTAATAAAGCTTACATGTGTTTTCTCCTGGAGAAGTTCAAATCCCTGAGTTGAAGGGATCTCTTGTCTCACAAACAAGGAAGTTCGCATCACCTTCATATCAAAGTACATGTCCTCTCCTAATATAGGAAGAACTTATAAAAATGATTAACATTAACTTCTACACAGAGTTAATTATTAACAAAATACACCAGACAATAAGAGAATGAGTGACTCATTGCATTGCACAATGCTTAAGGAGTGGGCTAATTCAGGGGCAATCTTCCCTCCTGAGTAACTTTTCCCTCAAATTTTCCGACAGCCCGCTTTTAAATCTTTGACCAATCCAAAACTCTAATCGATTTTCTGAACATCTGGGTTCGTTTAAAATGGGACAACACCCCTACGATAAGATTCTGAAATACCCAGAACTTTAATCCATACAAAATGTCCATTTTTTACCTGAAAAGCAAAACTCGAGAGGAAAGATTGCTCCCAGTTAACCTACTCCCCTACTCCCATGCTTAATGTTAGCTGTATAAGAACCAAGTTTTCAATACGCAAACAAAGAGGTGATTTCGACTCAGTACGAGCCCTGAAATTCAGAAAAGATGAGCCATGGCTCTGTCGCTGTGTCAGAGATCATACAAAGGAGGACAGACGACAAGAATTAACCGGTGACAGCGACCACGATATTCGCTAAAACTTCGCATTAATAAGGTGGAGCAAAGATTCCTCCCGTCACTTCAACTTTAGAAGCGTGCAGTCAGAGAGAAAAGGCCAGGCCCGAGGGGGGGCCAGATATTCTCGAAGTTCGATCCAACACAGTGGCGATTCACAGCGTTGAAAATCGATCGTTAAAATTCACCATATTGGTCATAAATGTTTGTTAAATACCTCAAAACGGGTAATATAGTTTGTAGAAACGGTCAAATTTGATAGATTTTTTTGGTTTTGAAATTCCAACAATTTGACAGTCTTCTTGGTTTTGAAATTTCAAAATTTTCAATTAAGCTGGTTGGAATTTCAAATCAATATCATTTTTTTAATAATTAAATGATTAAACGTTATTTATATATATTTTTTGGTTTTGAAATTCCAACAATTTGACAGTTTTCTTGGTTTTGAAATTTCAAAATTTTCAATTACGCTGGTTGGAATTTCAAATCAATATCATTTTTTTAATAATCAAATGATTAAACGTTTTATATATATATATATATATATCAAAGCTGTTTGATGAAAAATTGTTGAATGTATTTGATGGTTAAATTGTCTTACGATCAATAATTTATCTGTCAAAATTCAACCCCAAAAAAAACCATGATTGAAATTTCATTTCATTTTGGCCTGTACAATAAAATTTCAATGACAGTTCAATTTTTTGACAAAATATTGACATATTTATATAACGTTATTTTTCTTGTGTTATATGAATGTAAAATCCAGAATGCATCAATTTAAAATAAGGCCAATGAATTTGAAATTCTTGGTAACTTTTGGCATTATATCAGTGTACAAGTTTTAAATTTTGGCATTATATTAGTGTAAAGTTTCATCACAATCTTTAAATTTGGCATTTATGTGATTTTTTTTTTAATTTTTAGTGATTTATAAATTGACACTTTGAATTTGTAATCTTTAAATTTTGGCATTATATTAGTGTAAAATTTCATCATAATCTTTAAATTTGGCATTTATATGATTTTTTTTAGTTTTTAGTGATTTATAAATGACACTTTGAATTTGTCATCTATGTGAATTGAAAACTTTGATTTATATAATAAATTTAATATGACAAAAATTCAAAACTTTGATTTCTTTTTTAACTTTTTAAGATGTAGTATTAAAAAAAGTTTTGTTTTTGTGATGAATCAATGTTATGAAAAAAACAGATAGTTTTGGACACACTTAAATTGTTGATAGTGTCTTTTGAAAAATTTCCAAAAGCAGATAGTTTTGGACACACCTAAATTGTTGATAATGTCTTTTGAAGAATTTCCAAGCTGCAAATTGACAATAATTAGAAGCAAACAAGATTGTAAATTGGCAACTTCTAAGGACTAGCATGAAACCATAACTCTATTTTTAAAAAGTAGATAAAATTACAAAAACTTTAAACTCATTTCAACTATACATATACAACTCACCCATAACTCTATTTTCAAAAATTACATAAAAATTACAAAAACTTTAAACTCATTCCAACTATATATATATACAACCCACCCAATTAATGGCAAAGTTAAAAAAATACATCAAACAATGAAAAATAGGAATACATATATTGATTTATTGAACTGTTAAATTGAACGTCATGAGTGAAAAGGTTAAGTTTAAGTTTGTAATTTATAAACTTGCCTTTATAAAGTGAGACCATACCTCTATAAAGTGACACAATATAATCATTGAAAATTTGGAAGTGGTTGGTGAAAGGTAATATTTTATTTTATATAAAAATGGAAAAATAAAGTTATGATAATTATTAAAGTTGGGATTATGGATAGATAATCAATTTTCTTTGTAAATGATTGGTTAAAGGTAATATTTTATTATTAAAGTTGGGATTATGGATAGATAATCAATTTTCTTTGTAAATGATTGGTTAAAGGTAATATTTTATTTTTGATAAAAGTGGAAAAATAAATTTATGTTTTGAAAGTTGGGATTATGTAATGTCCCTCCTACTATTATTCCAAATTTATGTCTTTTACAGTAATATTTTAATAGTTTTTGGCTCTGGATTTTCGTCAAACAATTGGTAAATTTGCCCAGTTGCTACTATAAAACCCCTTTTGTTGTAGCTTGTGTTCTGATGCAGATAATTATGTCAAAGACCTTGTAAATTCACTCAACCTTCCCTTAGATCAACCCCTGTTGTTGATATTATGTTATATATTGAATGTTTTGATTGTGTTTTCATGGGTTTATTGGTTTAAAAGTTTCATCAAACAATTTGTAGTATTCCAAATATGATTGGCACATAATATATAACAACAACAATGATATGGGAAATAACTTAACCAAATAGCAAGAAGATGAGCCAAAACTGGTGGTTTTATTATTACTTCAAATCTGAACTTGTTACAACAGCATTTAACGCACAGTTCCAGCTTGAAATGCATAGACGGGGATGGTACAGTTGGTTGGAAATGGTGGATAGTTTGTTGGTTGTAACTGATAGCCCTCTTGGTGAAGTGGCACAGGCTTCGCCTTCTTCACTCGCATCTTCTCTTTTGTCTTCTACTCTTTCTCCTACTCCAAGCCAAAACTGGTGGTTTTATTATTACTTCAAATCTGAACTTGTTACAACAGCATTTAACGCACAGTTCCAGCTTGAAATGCATAGACGAGGATGGTACAGTTGGTTGGAAATGGTGGATAGTGTGTTGGTTGTAACTGATACCCCTCTTGGTGAAGTGGCACAGGCTTCACCTTCTTCACTCGCATCTTTTCTTTTCTCTTCTACTCTTTCTCCTACTCCAATCGCTTCACTATCTAATGTTCTTTCTTGAATGCAAACGCGCAGGGGGTGGTTCAAAGGGGGAGTAAGTCCATCGCCTTTTGACATTTCTTGTGAGGGGACCCAGAGAATTGCCTACTTGCAGTCATGCAAGACCATATACAATTGTCAATTATTCTTCCCCACCACTAGGGGATCCTTCGTCTTCTTCTTCTTCTTCTCTCACGCCTCTACTTTGCCCCTCATCTTCTTCTGAGGTTGCGGCACTCCGCAACAGCCAAGGGGTTTGGACTTTGCCACCTAAGCCCCTAGGACCACTACTACTACCACTAGTATCCACACTAGACACCCTACTCTTGACATCGCGTCTCTTTGCGGGCCTATCTTCTCATGTGCGCCACTTGGCACAACGCTTTCTTCCGCACTTTCTCCTAGTGCGGCCTCTTTTCTCTTCATCCAGGGCCTAACCCCTCTTCGCACACCCCTTGCTCTTTGTTTTTCATCTCTTTGCTCTGATTTCCTTCTTAGTTCAACTCTTCTTGTGTATCTCTCGGCTCTCTTTTGTTTCTACTCTTCTAGGTCCATCCCATTCCTCGCCTCATTTTAGTAATTTATGGATCCTCCTTAACAGATCCATTTCATCTCTCATTTTTCTTCGTCGTTACAACCCCCCCCCAGCCCTAGGGGAGTTTAATCAACGACTTTGTCAAGCTCCATGAGCATCAGCCCTTTCTCTACAAACATCATTTTATCCAGAGTGGAATCTCTTCTAGCATTTGTTTCCTCGAACCTTCTACGAACTTTCTCTCATCCTCACTGAAAGAATCAGTGTATTCCACAACAAATTTAATAATGTAACCCTCTTTTACTCTAGCAAACTAGAAGTCAATGGCCTGAGTCCACTTAATGTCCAACACTTTCAATCTATCAAGTGTGACTTGATCCCAAACCATTGGTTCTAAAGCCCAGAGGGTAGAACTGGTAGCAGTTTGTCTTTTCAGCGATTCATATAGCAAACAAAGAAATTCAACAAAGAAAATCTCATGCATATCAGTGTAGAGATACCTATCTCTCCATTGCTTCACATTCACTCTCATACCCCTAGTTTCTCGCAGGGAAAACTCATGCTTCTTTTCAGATAGCCAATATTGAATTTTCTCCCAAGATGGATACCACCACATCTCTTGCCTTCGTCATTCCTTACAAAACTTGCAGGTCCCAGAAACGGAACCATTTGTTGGTGTTGTTTCACGCTTGCACGCAACCTTAATGATGAGGATTTTAAACCCAAGGTTCGTCCATAATTGACCAACAAAAACCCCAAAGCATTGGCATATCAATCTTCAGCCAAGGGCGAAGGAGGTCTCACCTGAGACGCAATGAGGATCATAGAGACCATCTGGTCTTGTGACAAGGATGAAGGATTAAATACGCAAGTATCCATCCGGGATGGTATTCATGCAATCCATTAACAACACTTTACTATTATCAAACTATAAAACAATATACACACACATATTCATGTAACACATGAATGGTAAAACGATAGATCAGAACTGTTGTAGCTTTATTATTCCTTTCATTCCATAGAGCAAAAGCATACATTAATCAGACTAGATTCAACAGTAACAGAGCGTCATGTCCTCTTTAGATAATTTCTCAGACTTACAACATATTGCACTATGCGCATCCTTATAAACTTCAGACATATGACAAACTCAGACTTATATTCAGAAGCATTACAACATTGCAAAGGCTCAGAGTGAGCTTCGACAACACTCAATGAATCTTCTATGTGAGTGTCTAACTCTCTCACCATCTAACTCTTTCTTATGGCGTTGCTTCCTTTTATAGCTTTCTCTGCTTGGGAGCTCTGTCTCTTTCTGCTCTGCTCCACTCGTTCTACTAACAAACTGCTTTGCAAGCTTCTGACACCTGTCTGCAATACACGTAGCCTTTTGAAATCAGGGGAACTTTAACTGTTTCGCTAGCTCATCTTTTGTCAACTCCACATTTTCTTGTGTTGTTGGCCTTAAACATTAGAGAAGATTTCTTAATGATTCATTTCTTGATCCTGGCGTGTGGCTTCTTGACTTTCGGTGCTATTGACAAAACTCGAACCGATGCGCATATTTCATATCTTAGATTTGGTGTGCACTATCAAAACTCAGTCTAACGCACATTTCTTGTCCTTCTTTGCAAATTTAGCTTAGGCGTGCACAAAACTAGAATGGGTGCGTACAAAACTTGGAATGAGCACGCACAACTTTGTTTGTGCTCGCACGCAAAATTAACCCAAAACTTTGAGTGCCAACACCCCTAAGCCCAGTACTACATTTAACCCAAGTTTTTTATCTTTCCAAAGAATATAAAAAAAAATCATTAAAACATTGTGTATTACATTGATTTTTGAAACATATTTAAGATTCCTACAATATGATGAATACACAACTTGTATCGCCATTAAACTTTGGAAGGTCTTCTAACAATTCAAGGGAATAATGATTTGGGTATCTGGGAATTTTCTCAACATCTAGAGTACGATATATCTCATGAAATTTCTATGGAGCCATTGTTCTTCAAATCTTCAAAATTTGAAAACAAATCTACAAAGATGCTTCATACATTTATCTAAATAGAGGGGTGGATTCACCAAGATAAATATTTTTTGTCTTCAAATGTTTTTTGTTTCACCCTACAAGTAACAAGTCTTTGAATTTGTGAAGGGAAAATGGCTTATGCCCTCAATGAAATCACCATGATGAAAAAAAAATATTCAAAATTCTCACTCATATAAAAATATGTAGGCCATCTACAGATGTTCTTCCAAGAAATGGACTTTATCCCTGACAACAACAAAAAAAATTTACCATACAATCCTACACCCAAAGATGTAAAGTCCAACACCTAGGTGAACAGTTGTGGAACTAGGAGGCTTTGCCACTATCACCTCACTAACTCTCATCTACCCAGGTTGACGAGTCACTTAACCAACTCTCCTCTATAGACAAAGGGTAGGAGAGAGTTGGTGAAGTGACAGTGGCCAACCTCCTAGTTCCACAAGTCTTCACCTTAGTGTTGGACTTTACATCTTTGGATGTAAGATTGTGTGGTAACATTTTGACACTGTTGGCAAGGATGGAGTCTGTTTCTCAAAAGACATCTATAAATAAGCCACATATTTTTGGATGTGTGAACATTTTGAAGATTTATTATCATCTTGACGACTTCATTAAGAGAAGAAACCATGTCCCCTTTGCAAATTTGGAAGCTTGTTGTTTGTAGGGTAAAGCAAGCAGCATTTAAAGGCATCAAAAATTCACCTTGATGACTCCACTCTTCTCTATTTTGGTAAAAGTATGAAGCATCTTTATAAATTTGTTTTCAGATCTTGAAAATGTGAAGAACAATGCCTCGTTGAGAAATAAATGAGATATATCGTACTCTAAATGTTGAGAAAAATCCAAAATACCCAAATCAATGTTATCAAAGCCAGTACAGAGTAAAAAAAAACGAAAAAAAAAAATGGTCGACCAAAAACTAAATAAAATATTCAAATGTTGAAAAAAAACATATATTCATGTGTGCATCCAAACAATTTATACGCATATGCAAAGTTTCTCATTTATATAACAAGAATGCATATAACCAAGATAGCATCGAGTGCAACCCATCTTTGAACCAAAATACATCAACAAAGAGGCTCTAAATGCCCTCTAGAGTCCAAAAAAAATCATGTTACAACAAATAGCTACATATCATCAAAATCATTACCTATATTATGATCATAATCATGAGTGTCACCCTCTAAGCATTAAAATAATATAAAAAAAAAAACTTAGCATGCCTAATAAGTGATTTTACTTGAATGAAGGGTACATTTTTACTAAGGGCATGATAAAAGAGGTCAACAATCAATGTCACCAACATCAATGTACATAGAAACCTTGGTCCTCTTGATTAAATGTTAGTTACCTACCCTCATACATTATAGAATCCAATGGAAATGTTGCAATTTTGTCAATCTTGAAATCTTGAAAACCGTTAAGTTCGTTCAATTTTGAATGGGACCTAAAATTATACTTTCTCCATCTGAAGTCCAATGAGGTTGAAACCACTCTCAAACATCCTGAAACAATTAATGGTAATGTTAAAATTTTAAGTAAAATGATGAAACTGAACGATAAAGGAGAATGTCACTTTCATATTACCATCAATTACTAGGTTTGAGTAGGCCCTAGGGTTAGATAATAAGCCTGGGGGTTAGTTAGTAGGCCCACCTCTATTAAACAATTCAAATTTATAAAAAAAAAATGAAATTTGCGGGTCATAAATGCACCATACGAAACCGGTCGATTTTGTAAAAAGGTTGGTTCGGTATCTAACCAACCAAAAACGGTTCAGTGTCATCGATCTAACCGGTTTTGCGCCAACACTAGTTGGACCAGTTAGTTCTGAGCGGTCTAAAATGGTTTTAATAACATTGACCCAAATCAATATTCTCTTGAATGTTTAGAAAACCTTCCAAAGTTTAATGGTGATACACATTGTGTTATTCATCATGTTGTAGCAATCTTGAAATGTGCTTAACAAATCAAACGAAACTTTTTGCATATTCTTTAGAAGGAGAAGAATATACAAAAAGTTTCATCTTGGGGAAGAGAAGAATATACAAAAAAAACTTGGGTTAAGTATTGTAGTGGTCATAGAGAGGTATCATATTTTGAAGATTTTGTCAAAATTTTCTTCAATCATTAGGGTCTTCACTTTTGAAAGTTTGAAGATGTTATAACAACTCTACAAGAACATGAAGCATCCCAAGCCCCAAAGCATGAAGACCAAGAGCATGAAGAGTATGATGATGAAGATGATCAAGAGCCACCTATTGATATCATGCATGAAAAAAACATTGAAGACCAAGCTCAAACTCCCATTGAATGCCTAGAAAATGAAGATGATGAAAGTGAAGCATACATTTCCATTGACGATGAAGAAGACATTTAAGAGCCTTGCCATGTTTCCTTTACAAGAGCAAGTATCTATCCATGAAAAAGCATATCCTTTATCATCCATACATGAAGAATTAGGGTTGGTAAGAAATGATTTTCTTCATATTTTTTTAGCTTAATACACATGTCAAAGAATATGAAGAAGAGTTGTATTCAGATTTATTCACCTCTACACTAAATAAAGATACGGGCAGCCAAGAATATGATATGCACTTTCAAAAATAATATCATAATTTTGATAGAGGTTATTAGGAAGAACTTGTAAGCAAGATAGGTCCAAGTATTGGACTAAGGTATCTTTTCTTGTGAGGTGCGGTTATTTATGTGTGGCAATGCTCTAGGCATACCATTGATAGAATTATGATTGCAAGATAAATTGTCAAAGTTGAAGATCAGAGTGAAAGGAAAGGAGTTAACAACCTAAATATCATATTGTGAGTGCATGCTTATGCCTTGTCCAAGAGAGACGAGGTTTAAAGCCCTAGACCTCTTATTGTGAGTGAATACATTGTTGCTGCTATATTTGGTTTGGATTGTGGAGCTCCTATTGTGCATCCCTTCCTTTATATTGTGGGTCCATTGCCCAAGAAACAAAGCACTAGATCATCTTTCATCCATTATCCCCAAACTTTTAAACTTTCTCATTTCATTTCCTTTTGTTACATTAGTTGCTAAGCTCTCTTTATTCCCACTCCATACTACAAGTGAGCCTCGTTATCATAAAGAAGCCCCCCTTGATTTAGGTCCATCCTTTGTCTAAAGTACAAAGGAGAGTTGGTCAGTGGCCAACCTCTTAGTTCCACAAGTCTCCACCTAGGTGTGCATTGGACATTACATCTTTGGGTATGAGATTGTGTGTTAACAAGGTCATTTGACTAGTTTTCAACTTTAGCTTCATTCTCAATTTTTGTTGGACATATTGAGAACTATGGAGACATTGTGCTTTGTTGGACATATTGAGAACTATGGAGACAGTGTGCTTTTTATTAAAGCTCTATAATATTTTTGTAACCAAGCTGTGACAAAAACTATCTTTCTTGGTATTTTTGTGAAGCTTCGATAAGCTAAATCCTAAGACCTGTTAAGAACACTTAGGTTCAATGATATTTTTGCAACAAATTGTGACAAAATCTACCTTTCTTGGTATTTTGTGAAGGTCGGGTCAGCTCAATCCTAAGACCTGTTAAGAGCACTTAAGATCTTTTTTGGTTTTGTTCAAAGAGATTTAAACCTTGGGGTTATTCTTGAAATGATAGAAGCGTATACAATATCTAAATTTATTTTCAGCTCGAATATAAATTATGATTTTTTTTCAAGGAATAACAGGTTAACGCATTTATGAAAACCAATTGCCAAAAAAAGATAATATAATAAAACTGAATGCAGTGGCATTGCAAAAGCAAAAGTAGATTTAATATGATATCATTCTGAAGAGTATACTAATGAAAATCAACATATTCCTCTATAGCATTTTGCTAATATATACAATTTTGTGCAATACCCAACTACTTTCTTAAATAAATCCACATTTAGCAAAATATGAAAAAAATACAAATAAACAATATTGAAGCAATGAAGACTGAAATTAGAAAATTGACATTTAGTAAAATATGAATTCAAAATTGCATACACAAGAAAAATACAGATAAACAATATTGATGCAACTAAATTCTTAAATAAATCCACATTTAGCAAAATATGAAAAAAATACAAATAAACAATTGAAGCAATGAAAACTGAAATTAGAAAATTGACATTTAATAAAATATGAATTCAAAATTGCATACACAAGAAAAATACAGATAAACAATATTGAGGCAATGAAGACTGAAATTAGAAAATTGATTTAGCATGTTTACAGTTTCATTCATCAAGATCATACCATAGGTTGCCCGTTCCTTTTATTTCACCAATAACAAAGGGAATACAACAAAAACATGAACCCAATAGTCACAAAACTAAGTTTGAATTCAAAATTGTATACACAAGATAAATACAAATAAATAATATTGAGGCAATGGAAACTCAAAGCCGTAATCTAAGCGTTCTACGAAATTATTCTTTTTGGGTGATATTTTCCGGAGACATTTGCCCGAAATCCGGCAAGAAATTGTTAGATCTGCAGATTTGAGTGATTATTTCTATATAATCTGAGTGCCCCAAGGATTTTTCCGCACGCTGAATCCATTTCTGCATTCAGAAATGGATTTTAAACAACAAAAAATAGTGATTTTGTGCAAATTTATATCGTCGGATTCCGGCAAAAAAAGTCATTTCATAGAACAGTTAGACAACGCCAAACTGAAATTCTCAAATTAGTAAATTAATTTAGACGTCTACAGTTTCGTTCATCAAGATCATAGCATAGGTTGCATGTTCTTTTTATTTCACCTATAACAAAGTTTGAAACAATATCAGACTCAAGACCATCCTACTTAACATCAACAGATTTATATATAGCATTTCACAGATAACAATAACGCATACATTACCTATTTGTTTTCTTTAACTGTCTCCATAGTTCAAACAAGATGAAAGCAAAATTGCAAATATGAAAGATATGATAAAAATAATTTAGAGGCAACCTCATAATGAAGACTGAAATTCTGAAAATTTAGCACATTGCTTTAGAGCAATTCGCTAATCAAGATCATACCATAGGTTGCTCGTTCCTTACATGGAGGGAAATTTTTACAATGTTAAATAATATGAGAACGCATTTCATAACGCAAAGCCAAGAGGCCAAAAGCAATTTGTAACAAATAGAATACAATACAAAAATTGAACGGGTCACATAAGTAGGTTCAAGACAATAACATACTAAAATGTATTAGTGAAAATCAACACATTTCTTTATGTCAATTTGCAAATAAAAACTAATTCACACATTACCCAATTACTTTCTTAAATAAATCCACATTTAACAAAATATGAAATCAAAATTGCATATACTAGAAAAATACAAATAAAACAACATAGAAACACTGAAATACTCAAAATTAGCACAGTGCTTTAGCAAATTTCATTCATCAAGATCCATATCAAAAGGTTACCCATTCTTTTTCTCAAATAAATCCACATTTAACAAAATATGAAATCAAAATTGCATATAATAGAAAAATACAAATAAAACAACATAGAAACACTGAAATACTCAAAATTAGCACAGTGCTTTAGCAAATTTCATTCATCAAGATCCATATCAAAAGGTTACCCATTCTTTTTCTCAAATAAATCCACATTTAACAAAATATGATATCAAAATTGCATATACTAGAAAAATACAAATAAAACAACATAGAAACACTGAAATACTCAAAATTAGCACAGTGCTTTAGCAAATTTCATTCATCAAGATCCATATCAAAAGGTTACCATTTTCTTTCTCGCACCTCTCACCTATAGCAAAGAGAATACAATCACAATGTAAAAATTGAACCCAATCTTCACAAAACTAAGAATGAAATAATATCAAACGCAATATTTCACTCATCAAGATCAATATCAAAAGGTTGCCCATTCTTTTTCTCTCACCTATAACAAAGAGAATACAATCAAAATGTAAAAATTGAACCCAATATTCAGTAATATGTCAATGCATTACCAATTTACTTTATTTAACTGCGTCCAGAGTTCAAACAAAACAAAAACAAAATTACAAATATCAGATATGTGAGATAAAAAAATAGAGGCAACCTCATACTGAAGACTGAAATTCTCAAAATTTAGCACATTGATTTAGATCATTTCGCTAATCAAGATCATATCATAGGTTGCATTCATTTCTCTCAGATTTCATAACCTTGATAAGCATGCAAAACATGTGGAGGAATGAATTGGCAATGTTCAGTATTATGTCAATGCATTTCATAACACAGCCAAAAGGAGAAAAGCGATTTGTAACAAAGAGAATACGATGTAAAAATTGAAAACACTTCAAATGCGGTTTCATAACAATATCATATTGAAGACTGTACTAGTGAAAATCAAAACATTTATCTATAACACAGCCAAAAGGAGAAAAGCGATTTGTAACAAAGAGAATACGATGTAAAAATTGAAAACACTTCAAATGCGGGTTCATAACAATATCATATTGAAGACTGTACTAGTGAAAATCAAAACATTTATCTAATGGCATTTAGCAAATAAAAACTATTTCGTGCATTACCCAGATGCTTTCTTAAATAAATTCAAATTTAACAAAATATATGAATACAAAATTGCATATACTAGAACGATGTAAATAAAACAATATACAGGGAACCTCGTACTGAAGACTGGAATTCTCAAAATTAGAACATTGCACACAATTCACTAACCAAGATCATATCATAGGTTGACCATTTCCTTTCTTTCACCAAATAACAAAGGAAATACAATGTAAAATTTGAACCCAATAGTCACAAAACTAAGTTTGAAACAATATCAAACTCAAGACAGTACTAGTGAACATCAACACAGTTCTGTATAATATTTTGCAGGTCAGCAAGGCTATATGCATTACCCATTCATTTTCTTTAACTGTATCCACAATTCAAACAAGATGAAATCAAAATTGCATATGAGAAAGATATGAGAAAATTAATATAGCAGCAGATCAGCAAGGCTGCACGCATTACCCACTGATTTTCCTTCATTGTATCCACAATTCAAAGATGAAATCAAAATTGCAAATATGAGAAAAATAATATGGAGGCAGCCTCATACTTATAATGTCCCTGATCCGAACCCTTTGCTATTGTACATATAGGTTGGTGAGCCGTTGGTATCAATTGTAAATGTAAATGTATATTTAGGTTGGTGAGTCGTTGGCACTAAGTTTTGGTGTTGTGCGCACCTGAGTAGTGCGCAATGAATTGTCATCAAAGACAAAGTGCACACATTTCATAGTGTTGCGCACCCCTGGGTAAATGCGCACCTAGGTAAGTGCGCACATTTTACAGTGTTGCGCACACTTGAGTAAATGCATAGGAATGACCAGGGAGTGTGCGCAAAGTTGAGTTATGTATATGTATATATATGGTTGTATGTGTATTGAGGATGGAGAGCCTGTGGGATTATGATGATGGTGAGTCGGGACGAGATAGGCTAATGCACCTATCCATGTAAAAGTAATCATACTCAGTTATTAATATAATATTACATCGTTGTGCGTAGACAAACTCAGACGAAAAAAATGGAGGCTAACTCCACCGGAAAAAGGAAAAGGGGGCGAGACTCAAGTCTTAAGGGAATATTTTATAATATTTCCAGAAAAGTGTAATGTTAGATAATTATTTTTGTCCTAAGTTCTCGAGGGTAAGGAGCGCGTCACCAAGTAGCTTAAAGTTGCTTCTGAAGGTGATAGATGTCGAGTTGAAGGCATGCAATAAATATTGTTGGCCTTAGTGTATTTGGGGATTATTCGGGGATTATTCATTATTCACTCTAGTGTGTAGAAGGGATCAAACCATCTGCGAGAGGGTGATTATTACCATATTTGCACAGAGAAGCTTGTAAGGGATTTCTATATTATATTCAGAGTTTTAGTGTCGAAGAGACAGGTTGTCAACCTTGTAAAGCAGTCTCTTTGGGTGAGAGATTTGTCATTGAAAAAGTGGGTTGTCAGGCTCGTGAGCATACTCTCCAGGTGAGAGTTTTGCTGAGAATTGTTCCCTGGTGCGTTGGGCATTAATCACAGGGCTCGAAGACTTCTTGTCCGGCTTGTCGCTGGTAACCCTGGAAAGAAAGTGGGGCAGTCGAAGGACTGTTGAGCAGAGAAGGGGCACACTTCCTTGGGTGTGACGGGTGCGTGAGGAATGAGGGATTGTAGACTAGTTGCAACAACGAATACCTTGGACTACGCAATTATGTTGAGAAACAAACCTTAGCCTGCCACTAAGAACCCTTTTGCCTTGGTGGAGTTAAGCCCCGGCTCGAAGGTGACCTGTTGCTAAAAACTTATGAGCAACAGAGTCTTATGGCTGGGAGGAACATCCGAGTTATGCACACAACTGGTGATTTTCATAAAAGATAAGTGTTCTTATGTGCTTGTCTTGTTTATTGTGTGCTTGTTTATCTATGCTTGATATGGGTTAATTCTTGTATGTTGTCACATATAAGTAATTGTTGTTATTTTGTTTAATGTTACCTGCACATGTAAGTGTGGTGTTGTCATTCAGTGTTGTAGTCGTGCATAAGTATGATAGTTATTGTTAGTCTTGCATGGTAAGTTAACCTTGTGATTTTGGTTATGAGTTTTCAAGAAGAGGATTGAATGGTCGAGTGTGTAGGAAAGTAACCTATGTACACAGAAGGTTGTAACTTAGGAGTGCATTCAAAGAAATAGACCCTGCGCACAGAGAAATCAGAATTGGCATGTGACGCCAAGGTAGTTGTGCACACAATTGTGATATGTTATCAGTATGTTGGTGCGAGCAGTTGTTTGAGTTACTTCCGCTGCGTAGAGTTGTGTTAAAAGAAGTAAGTTAGTGTGGCGCATCTCAGTTTGACGTTGAGCGCATTACTTCAAGTGATATTGTGCAGACTAGAGTTTAGTATGGAATTTGTGCAGTCAATTTTTGGAGTAGAATTGCTCAGGAGTATGTTGAGGATGATACAATTTGGTTGATTCAGAGCTACAAAAGTTGAGGTTGTGTTACATGGCCCAGCTTGGGAAGCTAGGGATGCTACATTCTAGTATCAGAACAATATCAGAGTGTTTTGGAGTAGCACGCTGCTTTAGAGCATTTCAATAATCAAGATCATATAATATAGGTTGTTCTTCCTATTTACCTATAACAAAACTATTCACCTATAACAAAAATAAAAAAAATAATACAATGGCAAAATTGAACCCAACAGTGATGCAAAAGTATGTTCAAAACAGTGTGATACATTATGCATATCATACAGTATGTACCAAGGCTGTTGGGAGCGAGAGCGGCGATTTTCAAAAATTTCCAGGAAAGGGAGCGTGAGCGTTTCGGGAGCGTTTTTTATATAATACATAAAATATATATATATTGATGCATATATATATATAACATGCAGAATGTTGAATCAATTGCAAAAAACATGAAAACATAGATATAAGATCATTTAACTAATTGATTAGTTATGGTCATTAAAGCATCAACAATTTAGTACACATATAACATCAATCATAAACATTTGTCATCAATAGATTGTAAAACAGTAAAAGCCAACATCAACCACAAAATGAAAGTCTAGTCTCTAGACTCTAGACTCTAGAGCATCAATGATTGTATTCATTACCAAAAAGTTGTAACTGGTAAGATTCAAAATTTCGGTCAATAGTTCAAAGTTCAAACTTCAAAATTCAAATTTCAAACTTTAAGGTTCAAACTTCAAAGGTAAATTGTCATATAATGTTCTTAAGTTCATAAGTTCATAACTTTAGTGTTTACAGAAAAAGCCATAATAAAGAGCCAAGAGTCAAGACTCGAGACAAAGTACTAAGTTTTAGAGACTACTTCTAAACAGGAAACAAAAAAAGAGATCTAGTATATAGTAGCAACTTAGCAAGTACTAAGTACTATGCTCTAAGTTTTCCTCTTGCCACAAGAAACTTCTAGTTTCTTCTCCCGTGATCTTTGAAAAAGAGTAGGAACAGGTGGAAGTGATCGTGGAACACGACCAACAGCTGAATGGCCCCCACGTGACAATGGGCGTTGTGTAGATAAAGGTAAAACTGATGAATCTAGAACCCTTGTAGTGGATGGGGGTGGCATGTCTCCTCCAGGAATATGATCACCATCATAATCACTCAAAAGCTCCTCTTCCAAGCGCTCTAAAACAATGGTTCCATCCTTTAAATTAGTCTCCTCTGGATTGTTATCCCAAGTCATATCTCTTTTACAAAAAGCATTCCCCCCTGCATCATAGTAATGCGACAACAACCTCAAGTTGTGATGCACATAAACCAAGCTTTTTGCCCCATCTGCATTTAAGTTGTTTCTCTTTACACTGTGGATGAAGATATAGGTGCTCCAACACCTCTCTGCTGAAGAGGTGTTAACCACCTGAGAAAGCACCTTCACCGCCAATTTATGCAAAGTTTTGGCAGAGGAGCCATACATGTTCCACCATTCGATAGCACCTGTAACACCCTGTTTCCCCCCAGTCTGTAAAAATAACTATGTTGGCCAAGAACTATGGCAAACTCAAAGATGTGAATGTTTGATTTGACGAACCTTTGCATAAAAGGTCGATGAATGTAAATTATATAATGAATATGTGTTGCATGACTGCTGAGAGGG